>MRZZ01000310.1:0-11085 GCA_002025285.1 Acanthamoeba comandoni | reverse complement strand
AGTTATATTAACTCTCTCTCTCTCTCTCTCTCTTCCTGGTCTTATAAATATCGTTGATGATGATAATAAATAGGTTATTTATTATTATTTATGTGTGGGGCAATATTCTTTTTAAAAAAATAAATAGGATAGGGATAATAATAATTTTTTTTCTTTAACACATTTTTAGATGTGCAAAAAAAAAGGTTCATGTGCGTGGCGTTCTTGCTGCGCGCTGAGCTTTGCCACTGGCCTTCTTGCCAACTTTGTTGAGATGAAGATGAGAGATGAATGAAGTGTTATCGTTGTCTTCTTCCTCCTGAGGTCGGTGTGAGGCCATCAGCAACTGCTTCACTGCTGCCTTGTCTCCTGCTGCCACCGCCTTCGCCACTGCCACCACCTATTTGTTGCCTGTATTAATCATTTTGCTTTGGAACGGAACAAAAAGCGGGAAATCTATCATACAGTTTTGCGGTAGACAGCTAGGGCGATGAGTAGCGCAGCAAAGAGGAGAGAGTAAAAGGGGGACTGTGTAATATCGTGCTGGCCCAAGGGATGAGGAGTTGCAGTAAAGTTGATGTGCACATAAGCAGTGTCCTTGAGTGTGACCGGCACATCGACAGGCGAATGGGCATGCGTACGCTGTGACAATGTCGATGTCACTCGCACTATGTAGGAAGCGTCACGCGCCACACCACCAAAGGAGAAGAACGAATTGGGACCCAGCTTCAAATTTCTGGATAGAACCATGTCAGCATTGGCTACAACTACTGGAAATGATGATTGCTGCAAATACCTTATTGGTTGGTTGGCATCAGACAACAGAGTAACAGTGAGGGTAGGCAGAATAGCAGGGTCACTGGGAATGACCTCGCCAGTAATTTCTGATTTGGGGGCGCGGCGAAATACTATGAAGTCCTGGCCAGCAATGTCAACCTCATCGACAGTAACCTTGCGAACAGCAGGTCCAGCTCGCTCAATCCTTGTGTCGCCTGTTACCTTCACCGAAACTGCATATTCGTGCCCTTTCTCCAAGCCACGCAGCCTGATTTCAAGAATCACAACACATCGAACAAATTATAAGCAGATCTTCGTTTTCTGGCTAATTATATAGGTTAGATCGTAAGAAATACCTATATTCTCCGTTAATATCAGTTTGAGTTTCCTCATGTTGGCCCTCAGGAGAGATGGCTTCCACAGGAACAAACTTTTCGGGGTCACCATTGAGTGACCTGACGGTGCCATAGCAACTGTAGGCATAGCGCCTGGCCACTAGCTCAACCCTCTTATCCTCTCCTTCTTCTATGCTGATGCTCTGTAAATGGCCCAATGAACTATTTAATTTCAAGGGAATGTGGGAGAGGAGAAGAAATGAAGAAAAGGAGTGCTTACAGTAACGGGGGATAAAAACTTATATTCTTTGAGAAGAGCCCGAAGAAAATATTGGCCAGAATGAAGAGCAGAGAACGTGTAGCGGCCTGTGACAGCGTCGGTGACCTGATTGCTACGATAAGATTCACCACTGAGGGAGACAAGAACTCCTCCCAATGGCTCTCCAGAGCCTTCAACAGTCACAATAACCTCAACACTGCCCAGCTTCTCTCCACCTAGATGAAAATAGCTTGGTTAGTACGTGCACGTTAGTTGTTGATTTAGTGAAACGGCATGAGGCATATCGTACGGAAAATCCCAGGAGCTGTCTGTATGAAATAGTAGCCCTCTTTCTCCGCTTCCTAAATGCACGATGATAAATATCTCATGAGGATAAAAAAATATAGTCAACAGTGTAGAATAAATGCATACAATGCGGTATGTTTGATCATCGTGAAGTGGTCCAGCAGAATAAGATCCATCAGGGCCGGTGGATACATGAGTGACAACCTCGCCAGTCACATTGGATATGACTTTGATTTCTACACCCCCCTCAGCGGGTTCCACATGTCCAGTTAAGAACAATCCACGACGTGCCTTTGAATTCCCCCCCCCCCGTTTTGTTAATATACGAGGGTATTACGAATGAACATGGTGCAGAGCTGAAGGAGTATTGCCTGGAAAGGCGGCATGGGCGGTGGGCATTCGGGTTTGGTGATGGTGATTGTCTGAGAGGCTGGATAGAAAAGAAGGTCATTTGGTGACCAGGGCCTCAGGTCCAGCTTCTCTCCAACTGTGCCCCATACAAGATACTGATAGACAAACAATCCATTCGTTGTATCACTCCACAATAACTCTCCCTCCACTTCTTGCTCCTCTCCTTTTTAAAAAAGGGCCAGTTATCTGACATGAGAAATGCTTGGATATGAACAAGCAATCATAAAAAGCACAGCGGTGTACCTTGGGTGCCGGTGCGCTGGTTTTTTTGATTGGATAGAGTCTGGGAACGTTGCACGCGCAGTGTGATATTGGGCTGGACTGCAGGTGTTGCATTGTGCTGCTGGGCAGGAAGGCTAGTGGCCTGAACAGTGACATTTACCATGTAGTGGGTTGCTGTAAGATCCAGCACTCTAGGAGCACTAGTGTCATATTTGTACTGCTTTCTTTCAAACTGGTAGCACGAACGAGGATGCAATGTGTAGAGTCCTGCCTGCATTATAAAATTATCCCAGGCCATTTCTTGTCAGCTATTGTCACCCACATGGGATTTGTAAGAGCAGAATAAAAAATAAGCGACCTTGTTTAAGCAGAATTTGTTAGTCCCTTTTGCAAGGTTGATCGCCTTGCCTTCTTCCTGGGGCGCTTGGTCCAGATGATAGATGAGAGATATATCATGGCTGACCATTGCAGTGAGCAGGTAACCATTCTGCGAAAACTCTGGTCCCCTTACCAAAACCTGTTTGCCTTGCATTTCCTCTCCCAAATCACCACCTAACTGCACAGAAAAACTTTAGAAGTGAGAGAAGACTAGAGTAGAAGTGCAAGCACCGTACGTTGATGCGTTGTACAGATTTCTCCCAACACCACGCATCTGATGGGTGTTTGATTGTAAGTTCGTATTGGCCAGGGAGCAAGTCAGAGAAAACATAGGCACCCTCCGTAGAACCTGAATTGACAGACACTATACACATAAACGTGAAGCCGTCAAGTTATTACTTGTAAGTTTTCTTTCAGGAAATGGGATACTAATTCAACTACAGCTGACCTGGGGCAGAAGCACGCATGTTTCTATCCACAGATGATAGGGATATAGTAAGTCCACTCTCACAACCTGCTTCAATGCAACGCACTATACCAGATAAAGTGAGGACCACCTTGATAGACAGCAGAAAGAATATTTTCCGTTAACCAAGGGAAATAATCAAATAAAGCAACTTGTTCAGTTACATTATGGGGATAGTGTCACACCTGTTGGAAGTTTACGTCAAGAAGAGGCTGGTTTGATAGAGTGATTGTTTGCCTTGCAGGGCGGAATGCAAGGCCTGCCTTCGCCTCCTCGGAAGAAACGGCCACAGATACAACATAACGACCAGGCTCTACTTCAAAACAATACGTACCTGAAAAGGCGACAAAAAAGAGATGGTGAGACAAGATGAGTGAGGTGGCCAGAGATGAGAAGGAGATACCAGATGGATCAGCGGTCCTACGCTCTTCTTTGAGATTCTGGAGGTTCTGGAGAATGACTTCCCTGTGTGTAGCTGCGGCTGCCTCACCAGCAACGCGTTGTTCTATGCCGATGTGTCCACACAAATGGTAGCTTTGCGCATGCCATAGTTTTAATAATTAGCAATTATCTAATGTTATTTGTTGGTACCGCTTTTTCACCTGGTGACGCGGATGTCTGGTAAGATGGCGTTCTTGGGAGAAAGATGATGACGAGTAAGAGACTCAAAAAACATATGATCCTTGAAAACTTCAACGTTGTAATCACCGGTGGTTATCTTTTCCAGACGATAGTACCTTTTAGCACATTATTAATGTGTTTGTCTTCAACTCTTTTAGGAATATAGGAACAGAACAGCCTACCCATGGGTATCCGTAACAGCGCGTTCAATACCGTCCAAGAGGACCGTGGCAGATGGGATCGAATTGCCTTGAGTGTCCAATACGCGGCCAATGACACTGAAGCCTGCCACACGGAATGTCTCGGATACTTGGAGGTTAGCGTGGCCAACGGAAATGGACATGTTGCTCGGCACCACATCGAATGTGACTTCAGTGCTGCGGTAGAAAGGTACTACCATATAGCGCCCACAAGCGATGCCCTTAAATACAAATTTTCCACTTTCATCTGAACGGGCTGCGCACAATGCCTGTAGTCCATCATCTGAGCACACAAAAAAACACCAGATGTTGTTATTTGGGTGGTATAATCCCATAGCATTTTTGGCAGAAAGAAATTGCTACCTAAACTTGGAACATCTTGAAGTTCAAGGGCTGGGCAGTTGAGCTTTGTGGTATCCTTTGAAATAGGATAAAGTAGGAAATCTACTCCATTGATTGGTTCGTTTTCTTGTTGCGACACTACCTTGCCTGTCACCTCATAGCCTAGGCAATCAAAGTTTTGCGGAACTTCAGTGTTTCCCCATTCAACTTCAACTTCCAAGTTCACCTTTTCGATCAAAATGTTTAGTTATTAAAATATGAAATAACATTACAATGATATCGTCATTGTAAAGCGAAAACAGATATAGAACGGGGAGGGCCGTGCCTGTTTGAAAGTCCAACTTGAATGAGAAGCATGGATCAAGTACTTGGCAGGAAACACATTATCAAAGGAGTAGGAGCCATCTGGGCCGGTGAAGGTTTCCTTGTTGAAGTTGTTGCCACTTGCGTCAGCTCGGGAAAGAGTGATCTTAACTCCTTGTGGGCCTGCTTCGGTGGCCTCGCAGCCCTTTTCGCTAGCTCCCACCACCTTGCATCCAAATGATAATTGAATTATCAGGTAAGACACTCGAGCAAGAAAGAAAAATCACATTGGGAATTTGTTGTGATAAAATTTAAAGCCACCTTTCCTGAAAGACGGAAGCCAGTTATGTCAAAATTGGTGTCTCTCCCACTGTCGCACTTGCCCTCTTCAACCAACACAGAGCTGGGCTCTGCTCATAAGAATGAGAAAACAGTGGAAATACGAAAATCAGGGAAAGGGACTGGATTCATACCAAACGTCCAGCCCTCGGGGCCTTGAATTTGGATTTTAAAGCTGCCTTTGTCGTAGATAGGAAGAAAATAATAGCCGTTTGGCATGCATTCTGTGTGTTCCTTTAGTAGTCCATCAAGAGTACGCAGCTCTACGCGAATTGAGTGAAAATCGATCTTACTTTTGCTCACAGCTCTAAGCCCGCAAAGGCACAATCAAAATGAAAAATTTAGTCAAAATGCAAAGTGTTCTCATTGGTGGAAGTGTGCCACCTTTTTAAATCTTCAGAGAGGCGAACGAAGCCCCCACAGCCATTAAACCCAGTGTCAGTGGCGAGCGTTGCAATTATGAGATGAGCGAAAAAAGCGAGGAAGCAAAGGATGAGGAATGACAAAGTGGAAGTCCGCTGAATGGTGTTCTTCAATGCCATTGTTGTGAAGACAGATCACAACGTCTGCCTTTTTCAATGTTGCGAATGGCGAACAGCCGAGAAAGAGAGAAGGCTGGGGTCGACACAAAACACTTTTGGCCTTTTTTTTTCTGGTTTTTTTTTTTTTTTGTTGACAAATGCCATAGACCTCGCGGGCATGACAAGTTTAAGGTGGCTGCGATTGGAATGCAGAACCCGGCAGGCGGCAAGGTTTATCCTTTCTTTTTCCTTCTCTCCTCCCCATCGATATCGCTCCACGCCCGATCACCATGCCCAAGAGACAGACCAAGGAGAAAAAGGTGAGCGCTAACCAAGTGATCACCCGCGAGTACACTGTCAACCTCCACAAGCGCGTCTATGGACTGTAAGTTTATCAATATATCCAACCTCTCCTTGTTTTTTGCTCACCCACTTCCCCCCTCTAAATCTGCCCCTGCTTTCCTTCTTTTCCCCCTAGTTCCCTTTCCAGGCCTTTCGAAACAAAATTGGCCAAATGTCTTAACATTCTCTTTCTTCCTCTCCGCCAGGCAATTCAAGAAGAGAGCTCCAAGAGCCATTAAGGAGATAAAGAAGTTTGCCCAAAAGGCCATGGGTACCTCTGATGTTCGTCTCGATGTCAAGATGAATCAGTTTGTCTGGTCAAAGGGCATTAGGAGCGTTCCCCACAGAATCCGTGTAAGGCTCTCCCGCAAGAGGAACGAAGATGAGGAAGCCAAAGAAAAGATGTACACCCTGGTAACCTACGTCCCCTGCGAAAACTTCAAGGGTACTGTCACCCA
The DNA here is from genome assembly GCA_002025285.1 of Acanthamoeba comandoni. Taxonomy (NCBI): domain Eukaryota; phylum Discosea; order Longamoebia; family Acanthamoebidae; genus Acanthamoeba; species Acanthamoeba comandoni. The sequence goes on along the minus strand of MRZZ01000310.1, from coordinate 4,826 downwards.
GGTTGTCGAGGACATATAAATACAGTATTCTGTGGAGCGGAAAATAAAAAAAAAACCTTTCAGGCCTTCAATTAATTTATTCATTTTTATGCCTAAAGTGGCAGCACCAAGCAAGGGAAAAGTCGTTATCATCATCATCATTGATTTATTGAGAGTAGGTGGTGCAGTTGGCCAGGCAGCAAATTGAGGGACACCCGTTCCTGTCGGCCGCAATCTAGGGCTCTCAATGTCACACAATCAGCTCCGACTTCCTCGTTGCCAACGAACAGCGCAGCAAAGGCGCCAGCTTTGTTGGCTCTCTTGAGTTCTTTCTTCAACTTGCCGCCACTGCCTTCAACTTCGTCGTTCTGTTCTTTGTCTTCTGCTTCCCAGTCGTAGTGGAGCCGTTCGACCACCGTGAAGCCATGTTCGCGCAGCATGTGGGCCACCCTCATTGCGTAGGTTACAGCTGCCAGAGCGTTTCCTCTTCCTGGTGATGCTGTCATCGAGGAGGAAGTGAAAACAAAGACCGGGCGCGCAGGAAGACCCACCAAACTTTCGTCCAGAAGAAGTGCCAGACGCTCCACCCCAGCTGCCCATCTGACATGACGTGCATCATCACACGTGCATCAGAACACCACAACGAATGTTGGCAGAAGCAGAGCGAAGAGAGGGACGCACCCAAAGCCGGGAATATTAGGCCCAGAAAGAAGCGACACGAGGTGGTCATAAGTACCTCCTGCAAGGATGGTGGCCTGCTGGCTTCCAAGTTGGGCATGATTGTATGCAACATATTCAAATATGGTGTGGGTGTAGTAGTCTAGGCCTCTCACCATACGTGGATTCATATTGAATTCGATCCCTCGTGCTCGCAGCAGCGCACACACTGCATCGAATCGTCGTTTACTGGATTCGTTGAGATAATCCACCAGCAGCGGGCACTCCTTTGCCCCAATCACTTCCTGATCTGTCAAGTCTTTAGAGTCTAGAACTCTCAGCTCGCTTCCCCTCTCAAGCCTGCTCTAACAAGTTAATTCTTGAGCAAAGTGGAGATACATGCAATCGCATAATAATTACTTGCCTGGATCTGCTGTCATTTGATAGACAGGTTGAATTTCGCAGCAGGTATTCTCTGAGGGCAGCGCGATAGGATTGCCTAGTTTCTTCGTCTCCGAGGCTGTTTACTTCCAACTAATTTAGTGATAGTGTAGTGGACAGCACAGCCAAAAAGGGAAAAATAAAAGATAAGAAAACGAAGCTGCGGACAAGGGTGACGAAGGAAAGGTGGGGATCGTAACACGTGCAATTCCGCCCATTTGTAGGGAGGCGAGGAAGGAGGTAGCCATCTGTATTGTTTGAACAACGTCACATGGGGCTGCTGAGCCCAAGAGCTCGACACCCACCTGATGAAACTGGCGCAAGCGACCCTTTTGAGGTCTCTCATAGCGGAACATGGGCCCTTTGTAAAAGTAGCCCCGCGGCAAACCACTCCACTCTCTCCCGGAAACAAACGAACGCGCCACACCTAGAGCAGAAGGCAGAATAAGCCAGTGAGATTTTGTAAAAGCAAGGTTCAGAGAGCACAATTTACCCGCCGTGTTTTCTGGCCTCAAGGTGAGGCTATTGCCTCCTTTATCGTCAAACGTGTACATTTCTTTATTGACAACATCAGAACCCCCTCCTAAGCTGCGTGCGAACACATGGGTGTGCTCAAAAATTGGTGTACTAATCTAGAAGTTGTGGTTCACATTAATCCCAGCTTTGATGAACCAAAAAAAAAAAGGGGGGGGGGTAAATACCTCTTCAAATGCATACAAAGAAGAAACCTTTCTTGCCATATCAGTAATAAAGTTGTGTTTCCTGAGCTCTGGCCCCAATAAATCGTGCGTGCCACGTGGAGGGCTTGTAGTAGACACCCATCTCTGCTGTCGTGTCCTTTTGGAAAGCACACAAAGAAGAGCTCCAAGGCAGCTAGTTGCTGGTTTGTGGTGCTTGGCAGAAAACATCTTGATGAAGGGCAGAACCCCCTGGCCAATTTTTTAAGAAATAAATTTTTCTGAGAAAATAAAAAGTTCGGCATTTGGCGCCAAAACAACAAAATCCAACGGTTAGGGCCACACCACGCAGCCCCATTGGGACAGTCCCGTTCACAGTTTGGCGCCAAACAGTGCCCCCCCTCGCCCCTGCCCTCTCCGTTAACTGCTTTTGTTATTATCTTCTCTTTAAGCTATACACGCACACACACACGCACACATCAACATAATATTCTTCTCGCATCACCACCACCCCGGAGAGTTGTCCCCTGCCCGCCCCTTCTATGTATGTCATTAAACGGAACGGCGAGCCAGAAAGGGTACCGCAATTAATTGATCTCTGTCAAAAATAAGCTAATTGAGCTCATATTTTAAGACTTTAGAAATTAACCACTTCCTTTTTCTTATGGCCAGGTTTCTTTCGATAAAATTACAAGGAGGCTCCAGCTACTGTGTCAGCTTGAGCCACCACTTGATGCAGACGTTGATCCTGTGCTTGTGACTCAGAAAGTTGTCCAAGGTGTTTTTAATGGTGTTCACACAACTAAGCTCGACCATTTGGCCGCGGAAACAGCAGCCTATATGGGGTCCATCCATCCAAGCTACAGCACATTAGCTGCCAGGATAGCTGTCTCTAATCTTCACAAGCAGACATTAGACTCCTTTGTGGAAACTGCCAAGCTTCTTTATTACTACGTCAATCCAAAAAATGATCAACCATCACCACTTCTCTCTGATGAGACCTTCGAGGCCGTTGTACAAAATGCAGAGATTCTTGAGGGAGCTATCAAATATGAAAGAGACTTCCTCTTTAATTATTTTGGCTTCAAGACATTGGAGCGCTCTTATCTCTTCAAATTGAACGGCAAGATTGTGGAAAGGCCCCAACACATGTTGATGCGAGTTGCTGTAGGACTGCATAAAACTGACATCAGAGCGGTGTTGGAGACATATAATCTGATCTCCCAACAACTGTTCACTCATGCCACTCCCACACTTTTCAATGCTGGCACGCCAAGGCCACAGCTTTCTTCGTGCTTTCTCGTTAACATGCAAGAAGACAGCATAGAAGGGATATATGACACACTTAAACAGTGTGCTTTGATTTCCAAGAGTGCCGGAGGAATAGGTCTCAGTGTGCACAAAATTCGTGCTGCTAACTCGTACATCAGGGGCACGAACGGCACGTCCAACGGTCTAATTCCAATGTTGCGAGTGTACAACGACACAGCACGCTACGTAGATCAAGGTGGTGGCAAGAGAAAGGGAGCATTTGCAATCTATCTGGAGCCTTGGCACGCGGACATCTTTGAGTTTTTGGAGCTGAAAAAGAACCACGGCAAGGAAGAGCAGCGAGCCAGAGATCTCTTCTATGCTCTGTGGGTACCCGATCTGTTCATGGAGAGAGTGGAGGCCGGAGGAGACTGGTCACTGTTTTGCCCCAATGAGGCACCAGGTCTTCAAGACAAGTGGGGAGCTGAATTTGAGGAGCTGTACACACGCTATGAGCGCGAGGGCCGGGCAAGGCGTGCTGTCAAGGCCCAAGAGCTTTGGTTTGCTATCTTGGAGGCCCAAATAGAGACTGGTACTCCTTATATGCTCTACAAGGACCACTGCAACGCGAAATCCAACCATCAGCACCTCGGCACCATTCAATGTTCCAACCTTTGTACTGAAATTGTCCAGTTCACATCACCCAAAGAAGTGGCCGTGTGTAATCTTGCTTCAATGGCTTTGCCCAAATTTGTGGACAAGGAGAAAATGATGTTTGATCATGAGAAGCTCTTTGAGGTGGTCAAGGTGGTCACGCGCAACTTGAACAAGGTGATAGACGTCAACTACTACCCAGTTCCAGAAGCCGAGCACTCCAACAGACGCCACAGGCCCATTGGCCTTGGCGTACAGGGCCTAGCTGACGTCTTCCTTCTCTTGCGCATGCCTTGGGACAGCGAAGAGGCACGCGCCCTCAACCGCGACATTTTTGAGACAATCTACTTTGCCGCCCTCACATCATCTAATGAGCTGGCAAAGGAGCAAGGGCCCTACCCCACATTTGCCGGCTCTCCCACGAGCAAAGGTCTACTTCAGTTTGACATGTGGAATGTCGAGCCATCCTCCCGTTGGGATTGGGCGTCCCTCAAGGCAAGCATTGTGGAGCACGGTCTGCGAAATAGCTTACTTGTCGCGCCTATGCCGACGGCTTCTACTTCCCAGATACTGGGAAACAATGAGTGCTTTGAGCCCTACACGTCCAATATCTACACAAGGCGCATCTTGGCCGGAGACTTTACGGTGATCAACGAACACTTGCTCAGAGACCTGATGGACCTGGGCCTGTGGAACCATGCCATGAAGAACAAGCTCATCGCCCACAATGGCTCTGTGCAAGCCATAGACGAGATCCCTAGCGAGCTCAAGCGCCTTTACAAAACTGTTTGGGAGATTCCTCAGCGTATTCTCTTGGACATGGCAGCTGACCGAGCCGCGTACATCGACCAAAGCCAGAGCCTCAACGTATATATGGCCGAGCCCTCATTCGCCAGACTCACCTCGATGCACTTTTACGCATGGAAGAAGGGCCTAAAGACTGGAATGTACTACCTACGCACCCGCCCTGCCGCTGACGCCATCCAGTTCACCGTTGACCCCATTGCCGTCTCGTCTACAGCTTCCGTCCAGACTGTCTCGTCTCCACAGAAGTCACCGGCCGCCGCCCACCACAAGACGCTCTCACCCAATCGCCAATTCTCCCCCAGCCGTCTTGCCCTGGCAGCCACCAACACAACAACAACAAATGGGGACCTGCCGGGCTTG
>MRZZ01000308.1:0-13585 GCA_002025285.1 Acanthamoeba comandoni | reverse complement strand
TGTGATTAATTAGAATGACGCAGTTTTTTTTGTTAAGAGGTCACCTCTATGTCATCACAGTTTTGTGCTGCTTCGCTGCACACCAACAACACCACTTTTCCTGGATCCACTTCCCGAGCTAACTGGTTGACCTGCGCCTTGAAACTCGCAAAAAAGTTCTGTAGATCCTCTCTGTTGACCCACTTGGAAAGTGGACTAAAAATAACAAACCATCAAACTGGTCAGTCAGAATGCTTTGGGTAAGGTGGGTTTAATAACTACCTCTTTTTCTTGTTGTTGTTGGTGGACAGGGATTGAGAAGTGGGACCAATCAAGCCCAGAATATCGGGCCTAAAGCACAAGGCCACGGGACGTGATTGGGCAAGTACGGCTGCAACTTGGGAGATGGTTGATTGAAGGGCTTGGCGGTCATCAAGGATGAACACATCTTCCCCAAACTCGGCCTGCAATTGGGGCACAATGTTCATACCAAACTGGGACACATCCTGCAAAGGGGCCTTGCCATGGGAGTATGTCGTATTCAGTGCAATAATGTACAGTGCAGGGATGTTGTGGCTGCGCGCGTCGCTGAGTCCACTCCAGGCCAACCTGGTGGCTGCTCCAGTGGTAAGGACACAGCCTCCTACCTTTCCGCTGGCAAGGTAGTAACCCAAGGGAACATATCCGGCCACGTACTCAGCTATGGTAAACAACCCTGAAAGTATCCCAGAGAGCTTAGAGACATCGTGAAGACAATGTATGGGCGCCAGCTCATTGCAGATGTACAGTACTCCTCCACCAGTGACGCCACTAAAATTATCAATGTTGTAGGATCGAAGGAGAGACAACAGGGCCTCAGTGCCATTCATTGTTGTTTGTGTGTTGTGAGTGTCAATAGAATAATAGAGTGGTATTGCTTGAAAGAGGTGGGACTAATGATGGAAGCATAAATAAAGAAAGAAAGAAAAGGAAGCCTTCAGGAAGAACGATCCTCCCACTCAGATTGATTGGATTATAACCATTTTTAGAGAAATTGGAAATTAAAATCATCGATTGGGAGCCTAATGGTAAATTGGTGTTTCCTTGCAAGAAAATCTAGAGAGCAACACAGAACCTCTCTTGTGCCACTCATGTTGATGGGGGGCAATAAATAAATGAACATTTGAATAACTCTCTGATGGGATATTCAGGAAGAATAATACTCCCAACTGGGAACTCCCTGTCTTAATTCAATTTTCCTTGAAGAGATGAGTTTCCTTACAAGTAGGTCCCTGTTGCCAAGTATTTTTTCCCTACGGCCCAGCTTGCTTTGGGCAAAGCCATTTGGCCCTCACACCACACCATACCATACCAATACCAACAATGAGCCAACCAAGGGGTGGTACAGACGATGGGATGATGGGAGTTTCTTTAGAGCAAGGCCAAGAGCAACCCAAGCCACACGAAAAAAAACCGCAGCCTTCATATTCGCAGCGCTTCCTTCGGCTCTCTGACAAACTAAAGCAAGAACAGACGTCAGTTCTTTCCTTGGATAGATTGGATTCGTGCATGAGCCTCAGCTTCAGAGATGTAAGGTACACAGTCACCTACCTGCCAGAGGCGAAGACGTTTTGGGAGAAGCTGTTAAGAAGCCTGCCTGGAGCCTCCTCATTCATTAAGAAAACAAGCAAAACACTGCTCCATGGAGTATCAGGGCAAGTCAAAGCTGGAGAATTTGTTGGAATAATGGGTCCCAGTGGAGGAGGGAAGACAACATTATTCAATGTTTTAGGTATCAAATTTGTGTTGGCGTTGAGAACTTCCCATGTCCACAGCTCATGGTTTTGTTTGTGTTTCACATTGTGCCTGCAGCTGGAAGAGTGACCCACAACGTCAGTGGAGACATTTTGATCAACAACCAACCTCTGACCAGAAAGATGAAGCGCAAGATAGCGTATGTGCTGCAGAATGACACCTTCTTTGGGAACTTGACCGTTCGCGAGACGCTCACCTACACTGCATACATCAAGCTCTCCAGCAGACTCACTTTCCCAGAGAAGAGGCAGCGCGTGACCGACGTCATCAGGAACTGCTGTTACCAAGTGCGCTGATACCCCCATAGGCAGTGCCCTCGTGGTAAGAAAGAAAAACACACCATCATCACCAAAGTTTAGCGTTGAATATGTTTGGAAATATATTAATTATTGGGAAATGTGATCTTACTTTGATCAAAGCAATGCTGCTCCCATTTCGGATCTTGGCCGGAATTGACATAACTTATTTGGCATAATGTTAATGAGACAACCCTTTAAATTTCTCTTTGATTGCTGTCTCATTTTCTTTCTCTCTCGTAGAGAGGTATCAGTGGCGGAGAGAAAAAGAGGACTTCAATAGCTAACGAGCTTATCACCAATCCAGCGCTCATCTTTTGTGACGAGCCAACATCAGGTTAAGGTTAACTTACATATTTAACAACAAAATGGTTATTGTTGTTGTGTTGACATCCACCATCGTGCAGGTTTGGACTCGGCAACTGCCTTTGAAATATGCAGCATACTGCGCACTCTGGCCAAAAGGTATAATAATAATAATCATCAGCAGCAGCACACCAGTTCCATCATTATAATAATTTCATGCCATTTCCACCACCAGTGGAGGTAGAGCAGTGTTGACGACCATCCATCAGCCCTCCAGCGCCATATTCCACATGTTTGATAAGATAATGCTGATGAGCGATGGCCATCTGGTTTACTTTGGAAGACCTGGGGACGCCCTTGCCTACTTTGAAAAACTGGGCTTCCCTTGCCTGCCCCAATACAACCCTGCTGATTTTTTGTGTATGTGAGCTCAATCCCTGTGCTGCAGCATTAGAAACATTGAAGAGAAAGACGATCACACTTACGATAGCTTTCTGTTCTTGTTGCATGAATGAAGTGGAACTGATCACAGATACCACGAAGCTTGATGATGGCCACACAATCAAGGAATCCATCATTTCAGCATACACTGCCCGTGAAGAGGTGAATGAAAGTGAACCAGAGAGTATGCAGGTACATCAATCAACCTACCTTGGTATTGTGTCTGTCTGTCGTGTCTGACTAACTCCATTCAACTGCCAGAGTTCTGATGACTCATACGATGATGACCTCAAGGTGAAGCCGCGGACCACAACGAAGATAAAGACCACATATCCAACAAGCTTTCTGCTGCAGTTTTGGGTCCTTGCCATGCGACAGTTCAAGCAGAAGAAAGGAGAAATCTTGAACCATCTCAGCATTATACAGACTGTGGCCCTAGCCGTCCTAATGGGCCTCTTTTTCCTGGACGTGGGCTACACAGAGGCAGACATACATGACAGGCTTGGCATTATATTCTTCATGGTCATCCTGTGGTTCTTCACGAGCTGGTTTAGCGCTGTCAACACATGTACAGCGCCCCCTTTTTTCCACTGTTCCATCTCGCCCTTTCATGGACTAACTCAGTGCCGGTTGTGTTCCTTCTCGTCATAAGTTCCACAGGAGCAGCTGGTTCTCAATAAGGAACGAGCCTCTGGCTCTTATCGCCTTTCTGCTTACTTCCTAGCCAAAACAGTCAGCGAAACGCCCATCGATTTCGTCCTTCCTTTTATCAACATCACCATAGCATACTGGATGGCTGGTTTGACCCGTACCTTTCAAAACTACCTCCTCTTCATGGTCATCTGCCTCTTGGCTGTGATACTGGCCTCTTCCATTGGCATCTTGATAGCTGTGGTCTTCAACAACCACAGGAGATCATCCACTTTCTCCTTTGTTGCCTTCATGGCCATGAATTTACTGGGAGGGTTCTACCTGGACTCCAACAACCTGGGGTCATGGATCAGCTGGACGCGATATCTTTCCTTCGTGAAGTATGGTACTGTTAAAACTGCCTCAAACGCCCTTCTTGTGCTCAAATCCATCCACCTAAGACACTTATCTGTAGCATATGAAGCGCTGGTAATCAGTGACCTGACCATATCAAGCGATCACGAATGGACTCCCAGTGCAAACAGCAGCTATGACCACGCTCCCATTACAGGTAGGCTATGCTTCAACAAAAACTGACAATGCGTTCTTCAAAATGCTCTCTTGGCAAAGGAGAAAAGAACCTTATGTTGTTGCGTCGCTCGTGTGTACAGGTGATGATATTCTTCAGCAGAAGGGAATTGAGATAGATATCTACTGGGACATCATCATCATCATTGCATCCTCATTCGTTATTCGCATTCTAAGCTACCTCAGCTTAAGATACTTACACAAGCCAAGGATTAATTAACGCTTGTTGTTGGTGGAATTTCCCTGGAATTCAATTACATGGGAATAAAATGTTAATGTACATTAAAAGTTTCAAGGAGGTTTAAATTTTTAAAAAAAAGAGAGGCTCAGATATCTGCAACTACTGTCAGACAAGTAATGGCAAGGGCAAAGGATCCAGAGGATAAGTCAGCCCAATTTGTGGCGCCCTCTCCGGTGGATGGGCCTTACACCATTGTCCACATGAAGCCTGGAGACGTATTGGGAAGAGCAAGTCTCATCATCAACGCCCAATGAACGCTTGTATTAAGCGTCGTTGCAGTCTAAGGTTTTTCCAAAGACTAAACTCCTCGTCACTGTCGAATTCTCTTTGAAGCCCACACTCCGATACTCATCTAAAAATTATGGGCTAATTAAAGAATTTGAAGAAGGTTGGACTTACTCTCTGGGTATGAGGAGAGAGACGAAGTAATGTTGGTCGGCAAGAGGGGGTCTTTATTTCTTCCTTGTGTGTGGTTGCTGGGCTTCTTTCTTGTTGTGGCCGAGTTGAGGATCTGGCTCATTCTGAGGTGCTTGTCTTTGTCTCTTAAGAGAAATAAAGGAAGAAGAGGTTGAGAGCTCAGAGGGATGAGTAGGATAAGAAAGAGAAAGAGCACTGCTGGAAGTTGCGACTGGTCTTTTCCTTGAGTCAGATAAAAGAGACAACGCGCTGTGAAAAGTCGGGACCGTTTTGGGCAAGGGAGAAGGAATAGCGGCTGGTCGGGGTGCAGGGATTTCTGGGGAAGAGGAAGAAAGCGAGGGAGGGAGGGTGCTGTGTTGTCCCTGTTCGATGAGCTTGCGCATGAGAAAAAACTGCTCAATGGCATGAAGGGACTGGTGAAAAGAGGATTGGTTGTCCATGCTTGCAGCCACCCATTTGGGGAGCATGCTGCGTACTTTGGCTTGTTGGAAGCGCTCATCTGCTCTCCATTTGAGTAGATTTAAAGGGAGATTAATTGAAAATGAAAATGGTTGTACGTTGTACAGGCACAGGCAAAGGTAAGAGAACAACCTAACATCAAAATGGCACCAAAGTCGTGTCTGTGTCTGATACAGCGCCCAATAGCTTGGTTAACAGCACGCCATGCCTGAAGCTCATACCATCTGTCTCGTTGATAGATATCAGACGTTGGAAAGAGCAAAGACGAGAAGTTTTTTAAGAGCTTGGTTAACCTGCTTCCATTCATTACGGAGCGCTTCTTGCATAACTCATCATTGTAAGCTCGCTTCAGCAACATCTGCTGATCTTTTCTAGGATAGGATTAAGGGTTAACTTGTTGTACCAGATAAGAAATTATATAGCAATATAACTTATCGAGTGTCCATTAAAAGGATACAAGTTCGGGTAGGGAATTCCAACAATAATCTGTCAGAGATTAAGGTAAAAGTATCAGGAAATGCAGTAAGGTTGTGAAATAATATATAGGAGGTGACTGGAAAATACCACAGCACGAGCATTTTCATTGGCGAAGTCAAGGCCTTCGCTCACTTTCCCTCTGCAAACAGCAAGGAACAGTGCTCCCCCACCGTTCCTTCTGCTTTCGCTTTTTGCACGCAAAGAAAGAGGTGACCTTTTGTAGCTAGATGTAAGGTCAGTCTGGCATGGGTGCTAGTGCATAGGATTGCAGCATACGCTTCAAGGTTTTCTGAATCATGTAAGCTATTACTGACAGTTGAATAGTAATCTCGCATAAGTAGCTCAAAGTCTGCCTGTCCCTTGTGTCTAGGTTCTATATATGCACACCAAAATATTAACAGTTTAGTTGCTTCCATATGCAGAATGAATCGATACCTACCAACAAATGTCTTCTTAACAGAGTTGAGTCTTTCCCATAAGCCGTTGCTCTTCCATCGTTCAAGTATCCTTTCAAGTAAGCCATAAGACGGGAAGAAGCATAATACGCCATGAGGAATAACCTTACAGTATTCTATTATTGCTTCCCCCAGCTCATCTGATAATTTTTTTAAGAAATAAATACAATACAGTATTTATGTTAATAAACACCTTCTAAATTGTGCTCCTTTATTCTACCTTTGAATATGAGGCTGTCTGCTCGTTTAAAAGTGGCATTGAATGAGACCCGATTTGGGCCGCTTGAAATTGCGTTGACCTAGGTATTTATCAAAGAGATTATTAGAGCCCATGTTTAAACGAGCAGCATCGTGCAGGAACAAGATGTACCAATATTTGGGTCTTTGTGTCAATCACATGCCTAGCTTCTAGGTGTATAGGGAAAGGAGCCCCAAGCTCCGTTTGGAGAGTTTCAATGGGTGCTAGGGTTCCAGATGTTAATACTATCGACCGTGCCTGAGTTTTTATTAGAAATGTAAAGTTGGTGAAACGCGCCACAATTTCAATTGAGTGCACCTACCTTTTCAGCAAGACTGGAAAATGCCACTGCAGGATTGAGGCACCAAAAACAGATTGTATAAACCCAGTAACTACTCTGTTTTTCTCTGTCTCGATGAGAGGTCTGCTGTAACACGAGTTTAAAATCTTCAACATATTTGCTTTCATTGGAAAATACGAATTGCCATATCCTGAAGAGTCCTGAGATTTGGTTTTAAAATACATATGTGTGTGTATAAAAATAATTAATGAGAAAAGTTAGCCAGCAAAGGGGGGAATAGTAGGACAGGATTGAACCTTCAATGATTATTACTGCTTTAGGAGACAATCGCTCAGTTCCTTGTTTGGCTTCAGCTGTGTATTTCAGAACCTCCATCAGACATTTTAGGTGCGACTCAAAACTATCCGCTGTTATGCCCATCGTTCCTAGCAAGGACAGCATATCTCTCCCGTCCCATACGTTGGCATTGTTTTCAAAGTCTTGAGGAGAAAGATTTGCCAAAGATTTGCTGCAGCAGAAAAACAGCCACTGTGTTAGAAAACCTTGCACAATCTTAATGATTTGGCAAAAGAAGCATCTAAGTACTTGGCCCAATCCTCCAGTGCACGCATCATCTGGTAACATTGCAAAAACTGAATTAAAAACATGAGGCATCCCAATCATAGTACTGCTTGAAAAAGGTTCTGGTGGCAATAGGACTAAAGAAGAAGGACAAACCCCTTGAATCGGCTTGTGCATCTCCTTGACCTGGACTCTTGATGTGCTTCCAATAATTTTGTCCAGCGAACTCACAACCTCTGAAAACAAAGTATGCTTGTCAATAATTTTGAGGAGACTCATGGAAATGGAAATGCAAACCCTTTAGATCATCCAAGTCTACTTCAATGCTAGAAGCATTTCTACATGCATCTTCGATATTGCTGTTGAGAAAAACAAAGATAGATTAGATTCAAACACCGCATTTCTTTAAGAACTGGAAACAAAAGGTACGAAGTACTAACTGCGCTTCATCTAGGATGAAGATATTGCCTTCCAACTCTACTCCATAGTTTTCTCGAACTCCAGGATCCAGGATATGGTTATAAGGGCAGAAAACAAGGTCTGCCCGCTTTCCTAAACTCTTTGCAGCAAAGTATGGGCAGCCTGTACAAATTGGAATGTTAGATGTGCATTTTGACTCGTAATCCTTTGCATTACCTTTCACATCGTTTCCAAGCGATACCAAATCTAAAGTGATAATAAACACCATTATTATTATTATTGTATACGTCGTTGGAGCCTTTGTATCTGCGTTAAAAACCAAAGATAGGTTGGTACCTTCAATGTCCCAAATTTGCCTTTCACCTCCAGGTTGTATGTCAGGATGGTTCATAAGCTCAGATTTATTCTTTTTGTACAAACATCCCTGTGGCTTTTGGTCAACCAGTCTCTTACTAGAACAGGCAATATAAGAAAAAAGAGTGAGACAAGAATTCCCGTTATCAACAGAATAGAAAAGGGTCCCATGTATTATACCATTCATAGTTCTTGTGTGGAGATTTCGAGATGCGTGGGTGGATACAGTACTGCTCTCTGGAACCTAACACACTTATGGTTGGCCTATAACAGCGTGGAATGAGTGGTCATCCTCCTTGCAGGAATGCTTGATCCACCACCACACGAAAAGTTACCTATATTGTGTCCTCTCAAGCTCTCTTCGTAGCTGGGCAATTTGGCTGTGTGTGCGTGATCCAAAGTAGATCTGTTTTTCCAAGATTAATAAGAGATGGATCCCAACACCAGGCTACAGTAAAAACATCTGAACCTCTGCTCCCTGCTCTCTCAATGTGTAGTAAAGTAATCATCCTAGCTCACCTTTGGATATTTGATTTCCTTGGATTCTTTTTTCTGCTTTCTCTTCGAGGCTGGAAACACAGACAGGAGAGCTTCCTGGTCACTCTGCACAGACTCCTTTGCTTTCTGTCAACAGAAAGCACACCATTGAATAAGAGAAACGGTTTTTTCTATGAACGAGCACCTACCTGATGGGCAATTTCCTTCTGTTTAGTTTGCCAAGCCAGCGCGGCGCACAGGAGAGCTAAACTCTTGCCAGTGCCGGTGGGAGATTCCAAGAGGGCATTTTGGCTCTTTCTGAGGGCATTCAAGATTTTGTCCATCATTACCTTCTGGCACGGATAAGCAACAAATGGGAAAAAGATCTCATGGCCACCTATGATGTACCTTTTCCCCTGCTGAATTGCTGCTGAATAGTCACATTTTTCAGTTTTGAGCATGCTTGAGGAACCATGGCGTTGTAGGGACAGTTGGTTAGAAGGTTTCCTGCGAGCCACAGTGGCGTCGGGCAGTTCCATACAGTATTAGTTAATTTCCACTCCACCAACAACTTCTTCTCCAATGTCCAGGGCAAATCAACTTAATCTTGAAGAGAGTTTGGCGCCATTATTTTATTTTTAAATATTTTCCAAGAAGAGATTTGCTCTTTTTCTTTTTTTAACTTTGCACCAACAAAAACAGCTTGCATCCATCTCATTTAGTTTGTGTCTTCCAGCAAGTTTATGTTTAGTTTATGCTTTCAAATTTAACTTGAGCAAACTTTGTTCATTTCCTCAGTCTCCATTGTGTGGCAGAAAAACATTTATGCAATAAAAAACAGAAATACAAAAAAGATTGATTCCGGCGAGTGTTGATCTCGCGACCTCAAGCGTGTTAGGCTTGCGTGCTACCGTTGCACCACGGAATCTCCTTTTTATTAGAAAACCACAATATATTTATTATGATCTTAAGACAAATTTATATAAATATAAAAAATTGGTTTAAATTTAATTAATAATTCAATAATTATTTTTTGTCCCTTGGCGATCAAGCCAACCCGTGGCAGCTTTTCCGTGTACAACAAGACGATGCTTCTACATTGTGGCATAACTGATTCCAAAGGTAATCAGAGTCTGCCATTTGAGCTCGCATGGCAATCCATGAATGATCTGCACAAACCTGTGCATTCGCTCTAAGCATCAACCTTTGGTTTTTGTTTTGGGACTTCACAGGCAAAGTCTATAACTTTGACCAGAGGGGTTGCACAGTTGAAGAGTGGAGCGAATGCATATCCATACCAATTGAGACACCCCACCTGAGTGATGCACGTTGGGATGAAGAGCTTGATAGACACAACCAAGCTGAAAGATGGTAACATTACATTTGCCTTCCCTATCGTGAACTTAAGCAAGATGAATTCTCATTCTTGCCAGAATTTGTTCAGCTAATTCCCTCAGAAATCACCAACACAACTGCATGCGTACGACCATGATCATAACGTATGAATGCTAACTGTTAGTCTTAACAAAAGCTTTAAGAACTATCGCCCGTATGAGCAACTGAAGAACAACTGCTATGACTATGTGATACGGTTTTTCAATGGCATTGGATTTGAGGGTAACACAAGCCATGCCAAGGAGGACATAGTCCAGCGCTTTATACGTGCGTACACATGCGTGTTTCCATGTTGAGTGCCACATTCCTGAAATGCTCTAACAAGCAGTATGTGGCATGAATGCCATTCTTCTTCTTCTTCTTCACCATCTTGTAGAGGTGCCTGTGGATTTGTTTGAAGCTTACTTCAACATTCTCAAAAAGATACGCAAGGACAGAGACAGCCGAGGGTTCACAGCGTTCACACAATCAGAGTAAGTCTTTGCTGCACGCCTTGACATATATGCAATTGCTGTTGACCAAAGCAATGGAAAAAAGCTCATCATCATCATCACCACCACCAGGGTTATGAAACAGCCTATGCGCCATACCTGCGATGGTTGTAGCAAACTGATAAAGTTGAATGACCATCGATATCGCTGTCTTGTAAGTATCACCCCCCCCCCTTCCTCCCCTCCTTCGTATGGCAACACACACACACACACCTGGCAAGGACAATTTTTGATACAAATGTTTGGGCCAACATCTTTCTGATGAACTGTGTGGAACTGTGCTGTCTGGTGTTTGTGTTTGTATTCGTAGGTTTGTCAAAACTATGATCTGTGTTCTTCGTGCCACTCTGCTGGCAAAGCCACCGAGGGCCACACCAGTGGTCATGCCACATTCCAAGTGTACGAATATATAAGCGTATAAAAATATTAATAGAAAAATTCACTAATTGTGAAAGAATGTCTGTACAGGGCTGAAGCTGGCAAGTTTAATTGTGATGTCTGTAAAGCTTCCATCTGTGAAGAATGGTTCCATTGCATGGTGAGCCATCACCAATGCTCTACAAAACAAAACACACATAATAAAGCTAACTCACTTTGTGGGGTGCAAACAGGAATGTGAAGACTATGACTTGTGTAGAGATTGCAAAAGGTTGGGCAAGGCCAGTGACACCCACAGAACCTGCCACCGAATGGTGAAATTGTGATAAACGCCATGAAAGAATAAAAACAACAATGTGCTTGTATGAAAAGCCAGACACTGAGTGTTTTGATTGACTTGCTTGTTGTGTGTAAAAAGATTGTCCATTGATTTATTTAATATAAATTTTAATGTTAATACCTACCTGCAAATCAAAAATCAAAAATCACAATTCAGATTTAATATTGATTAATGGCTTTTCTCGGAATTGCTGTTATACATAAAGATATCATTTTCGATCAACACCAACAACCAAACTATGAACACAACAACGAGCCCAAGGCTTGTTGTGCCTTTCATTCGACCGTCCACAACAGATGATGTTCCTCACATTAGAAATATTTATGCACACTATGTGACCACCAGTTCGGCCACGTTTGAAGAACAGGTGCCTTCGGTTGAAGAGATGCACAACAGGCGACAGACAGTGCTCGAGCAAGGGCTGCCCTTTCTGGTCGCTGAACTTGGTGGACAAATTTGTGTACGTCGGTGGTCTTTGCATCACTGAGTCAGAGCTGAACGCTGCTTTTCAAATAGACTAATATGATATAATACATTACCAGGGCTATGCATATGCATGTTTGTATCGCGCCCAGAGGACTGGATACCGGTACACAGTCGAACACTCTATTTACTTACATCCCACCAGAACACGACAGGTATTGGAATAAGAATGAATATAATGGAAGAAGAATGAAAAAGAATGAAGGAGAGCGCAAGCATTTGGCTATTCTGAACCACAAGTGTTTGGGAATATTGGTATGTTTGTTTGCCACTGCAGGGAATAGGAAGGTTGCTGCTGACAGAGCTCATTGACGAGTGTACAAAATTGGGATACAAACAAATGATTGCAGTAATAGGAGACTCAAAAAATAGTGCATCCATTGGCTTACATCAGTCGATGGGCTTTAAACTGGTAACACAAAAACGAACTGTTCTTAAATGCTGCACTTAATCTGTTCCTCTGGCTTGTGTTTAACATCTTCTCTCTTTCTCTTTCTTTTTTTCACATGCCAGGCTGGTGTTCTTGAAAAAGTTGGGTTTAAGTTTGGGGACTGGAAGGATGCAGTCTTCATGCAGAGAACGCTGGTTGCAAGTGTACTTGCTGCAAAGTTATAACTTATAAAACTTTGCCAAAGATTATCTTTGCAAATCAACAAACCATAACATAAAATCATTGGCACTATTTGATATTTTCAAAATAATGCTGTCCTTGAAACGACCTATTCTGCAGTATGGGACCATCCTCTTATTCAAATTGTTGGAAAGAGAGGCCAATAATAAGGATTACTTTGAGTAAAGAGAAGTCTTGTTTGGCTTCTTGTGTCACGCCTCCAATAAAGAAAAAATATTATTAAAATTTTTTATTTTCTGCATCGATACAGAAAGATTCAGAACCCGAAAAATAAATGTATCCGCAATTTTTTTAAATCCAAATTAAATCTATATATATATATATTGTCAACTTAAGAAAGGTGCCCTCACTAACCCTTGCTTTGCAAAGCACAACCTGGGGGGAGGGGGCAACGTAGAATTGAGGCCTCAAAGATGAAGCGGAATGTTATTTGCTCTCTCGTGGGCAAGAATTTGCCTCCTTCCTCCTTTGTGAACAGCATCACCACAACGCCTCTTGCCAACTGCTTGCTTCAGCACCGCATCAGGTCATACTCTTCAGATACTAAACTTAGCGACCTGTTTGCCGAATTATCAAAGGAAAGTGCTAAGTTTCAGGGGAAGGAAAATGAGGAAGGAGAAGATCAATCTAACGTAGGAAAGGAAGATGGAAAAGAGGAAGGAAAGGATAAAGGAGCCCAGAGTATTGCTGCCACACTTGATATCTTGGCCAAAATCATTGGCTCTAAGCCGAAGCCCCAGGAAGTGGTCGATCAAGATGAAACCTTTGCAAGCGCTTCCGATTTCAACAGGAGGATCGGCCATGCAAAGGAGCGCGCTGATCTGCAAACCAGAAAATTGACCCTCGAAGATTTAAAGTATTTCAAGCTGTACCCCAAGAAGGTCAAGCAATGGATCATTGACTGCAAAACTCCAAAGGGTACGGCTCTGCATTGAAAGCCCTTGCCCCCCCCGTGAAGCAATACGTGCTTAATGTGACCATAAATGTTGTCCAACAAAAGGAATTTGGGACAATGAGGGCAAGTGGCAAGTGACTCAGAGCTTTGATGATGAAACTGAAGTCTCCACTGAGACAGAGCAGCAGGCACGAGAGAGGAAAATCATGCAGGGACAAAAGATCTTGCCGGCTGACCTCAAGTACTTGTCATCCCTCGCCCCCAAAATCTGTGACTTCCATTCAGAGAGCAGCTTTCATATTGCTATTGCAGCATCTCAACTAATTACCATACCTCCAAAACGATTAGGGGCAAATATCGATTCGGGGTGACAGAGGAGGACCTTCAGGCGGTGGGCGCGAACGACAAGATAAGAGAGATGCTGTCATTTGAGCATTGCGGTCAGTCTGAAATCAACACCTTTAGGATCCGCCGCCACATCGAAAAATGGGGAAGAAAGCTCGGCGACACCGGCTCATCTGAAGTGCAAGGTAAGGAC
>MRZZ01000306.1:0-11990 GCA_002025285.1 Acanthamoeba comandoni | reverse complement strand
CAGAATCTAATAGAGATAAGCCTGTGTGTTGCTATATATAAAATGTGCATACATGCACTTAACAAAATATATAAATACAAAAGTATGTTTTATTGTTTACTTTGCCTTTCTCACAATACACAATAAACATCTGTTTCACATAACCTGCACACCCTTGCCTTCTAACATCAGCTAGTCATAATCTTTTTGTTGGCTTTACACTTGGCTTCTCTGTCACACTCTTCGATGTTATTCTTTGATGTTTTGTTAAACTTAAAAACATTATAAAGTATCAACCCCTGTTCCCCTCTCCTTTTCTCATCACGCATGGAGCGTAGAGTCTCCGGAAAGCAAGTGGTCTCTCAGTCTCTCTCTCTGAGACCTAGTGTCCAATGACCTCCCTCTTGACCTCCACGGCCAAGACGGTAGTTTCCATTTCTCTCTCTCTCTCTCTTTCTCTATCTGTCTCTCACTGTTGATGCACATGCCCAAGACATCATCAWTTCCACACAGCCCACATGACGCTCCACATTGCCAATTATTACGCGCACCATTGCGATCATGATCCACCTCAAAGCCACACCCACGACACACAAACCGCTTAGCCACATTGTTCCTAAAGGAGTCCTCTATCCAGAGGCACTGTGCACGTGATCGATGTCTGAGGCTCTGTGGTCTCATGCACTCTCACGCCCAGCTTCTCGGCCTTGTGCTTCAGACGCTGGCGAAACTGAAAATGCGACCACAGATTCAGTAGCCTTGTGGTCGTCTTGGCCAGATAACACTTCATCGCTGGCAGTGAAACTTGGGAACTAGAATATCATTGTAGCACTTGCAAAGCGCCCTGGCCACTTTCTAGTGACCATTGTTCTTCAAATCATGGCATTTTACATGGTGTCGCCTGAGACGATGGCGGGCTCTTTTGCACTTAGCTTTCTAGCCATGGCCCTGCAGCTGAGTGTCTATCTATGCCTGGATGTGATCAGCCTTCTTGGTGATATATACTAAGCGTTCCACTTGTGCTTCACCAATCTCACCAAAGTGACCTTCTGAGTCTGCAATCCCATAGAAGGTATGAATGCCTAGATTGAGTGCAACAATCTTAGTTGGTTGCAAGGGCGAGTGCGGCTTGGGCTCGCTGAGACCCACAAGCAGACACTGTATCTGAAGATAATAACGTCCATGGTCGTACTTGATAGTAACTTGTTGGCGTGTGCCTTGTTCGCTATCACATATAAAGGACATCAATTGATTGATCTCGCGTCGTTGGTGAGAGGGTGGTCCCCAAAGCATGACATTCATACTTATAAATTGCATGCAATCGTCATCATTCAACCATGATGCAGAGTAAGGGTTAGCTTGACAACTAGAATGGGGGTCAAGCTGGAAACACTGTGCGGAACATTGCGGTCTGGCGGGTGCACTTGCTGTACACTCATCTCTGGATACTGACCATGGGGAGGATACTTGCTGCCCACTGTTGTTGTTGATAATGATGATGATGATAATTTATCATCAGCATTCTTTTTAGTTTGGCCATGCTTTTTCTTGTTGTCATTGGTGTCAAACACATGTGAATCATGATCACCAAGTTCATCATAGTTTGGCTGCCTCTGTTTATTGTGGAGGAAAAACTCTTAGTGGGCCTCCATCTTGGCGTCCCAAGGCACTTGTCTCTCTTGGGTCTGTGCCTGGGTGGTGGCCACAGAGCGGCAAAACTAAAGCTCAATGTTGTTGCGCATGTCACTGGGCACTGGCCAACACTAGAGCGAAATGGTCTAGTTTTAAACACGGTGTACATTTGACTGTCGTAAAGCAAAAAACTTATATACATCCTTGTCTATTTGATGGAGCCGTATCTCAAAGAGGCGCCCCTGATACTTGGCTGGCAAAAAGTCATTGGGCCTTGAGATAACTTTGTAGCTACCCTTTTGCTTAAAGGTTCACTTTATGCCTGGTGAATAGATATAGGTTTGCAGATTTTTAATATATATGCAAGTGTACAAGTCTTCCATCAGATGCTTATCTATGGGCATATACTAGTAGCCAAGGTACTTGTAGACTAGGCACTTGGCGAGACATACAATGCCAAATGTCCTCTGTAAGTAAAGTTTTTATTCCTTAATTGGTGTCAGACAGAGGCTAAATATATAATATAATACGCCTTTAGTCTTTTAACAGAGGCTCATCTTTTAACGTTTATATAACCAAGCTTTCTTATTCATTGTCTGATATATGTAGTTGTATGTCATATATATACTTTTTATAATGTAAATGGGGTACTTAATAAATATTTAACTATTATTACTAGGTGACATATAGTCAATAATGAGGCAAAAGTGCAACCACCTATGGGTGAGGTCCACTATAACAGGTGATTTAGACGAGGCAAGTGACATATATAAAGACAGTAGCTTAGTATATATGGGGTCAAACCATCAAGGTTGCTGTTATTGCTATTGTCATAAGAAACTAGACACTGTCTTTTTTTTAAAACTGTAGCTTTTCAGATGTGTTACTTTGCATATTAGTCTACTTTACTCTATTATACACCTTGTTTGGCCTTTAATAAATAGATTAATGTGCAAGCAACACATCTAAAAAGCTATAAGAGCTTATCTTTTTTTATCGCCTACTGTTTTAATAGTAGCTTGGCCTTTAGAGAAATTATAGTGAAATATTGTATAAATTTGGCCAATTAAATAGATTGTGGGCCAATGATTATTTAGAGCAAACTGCCCACGCCTTCAGTTGCATTGTCACTCAAATATCATTATTATTTATTTATTTAGAGTGTATGTGGTGTTGGGCGTAAATAGATTGGCTAGCTCAGCACCCTATTGGGGAACGCTATCTGTGGCATGGGTAGATCAGTTTAGTGGGCCAACAGATCAAGTGAGTTGATGGTGAACCCCCAGATGAGAGGTGATATCTTGAAAAAAACATTGTCAACTGCTCCCAGTGCCCCAGACAGAAGACCGTTTT
Organism: Acanthamoeba comandoni; assembly: GCA_002025285.1. NCBI lineage: Eukaryota > Discosea > Longamoebia > Acanthamoebidae > Acanthamoeba > Acanthamoeba comandoni. The sequence goes on along the minus strand of MRZZ01000306.1, from coordinate 9,026 downwards.
GGGCGGAATTTTTATAAGTAAACTGGTCTTTTTATAAGTAAACCTCCAATTTCAATGAAATTGAAACCCGAGCACGCTGCCTTAATTATAAGTTTAAAAATTAAAGTGGACTATCCATTTCAGTTGTTAGCGCATTGGTTGTTAACAATTAGAGTAGTGTAGGGACATAGTAGACTTCAACAGTGGCACTGTTGAGCCAAGTGCGCCATCCCGGAGATTGTGACCTGGCGTAGATGGCAATGGAGGAACTGGCGGTGATTGCCTGGGCGAGCGGGTCCGTCTTGTTTAGCACGAAGGTATGGCTCTGCCAGTCAGTCCCGCTGCTGGCCGGCTTGTTACGAAAGATGGTCTGCCTGGACGGACGTTGCGGATAGATACTAATCTCACCCCAGCTGTTGGCTACGGAAGGCCCCCCCGCGCTGCTGGCCATCGGCCCCTGATCGTGGGACTCCACGCTAATAACGACTTTCTCTAGCTTGTCCAGGTCGCTGGGCATCATCGCAACGAAGTACAGGTCGTTCTGCTCATCGCCGAGGGGCATCAGGTACGCTGTGGTGCTGGCCACGGCCATCTTGAAGGGTTGGTAGGTGGCGATGATTGTGACGCTATCCACGGCGGTCGTCCAGTAGAGCCCGGAGTTCCTCGGGAAGATGCCAATGCCGGTCCCCGGCACGAACTGGTCCATGAACGGCTGGTCATCAGTGGCTAACAGCGTGCAGGAGAGGGTCTTGCTGCTGGTGTCCTTCAATAGGGTGTGGTACACCTCCTTGCTCTGAGGCTGCTGTTGTGGCTGCTGCTGCAGTGGAGTGGGAAGGCCTCCCCCAGTGGTGGTGGTGGGGTAGTAGGGCTTAGCCACTGCCCAACTACTGGAGGAAGACGAGCCTGCAGGCAGGGCGCCTGTTCCGGGGGCGCCGTGCAGCTGCACCTTCACGCCGATGTTCACCATCCGGTAGCAGTCGTCAGGAACCGCCATCCAGCAGTAGACTCGGTCCTCCCGGCTGTTGAAGGTCACCGTCTCGGCTCTACTCCCAGAGCACGAAGAAAAGAGGTGAATGGGCACTACAATTCCGCAACGGTTGCACTTGGCCGACTCACAAAAGTAGACTTCCGCATCCATTGCTGAGACAGCGATGGTGCCCCCGCACGGGCAATAGAGGGAGTGGGTGTCGCTGTCAGGATCGTAGTTCATGGTCTCGCCGGGGATGGCCATGAGGTACTCGATGAAGTGGCGGGCCTTAATCACTTCGGCCAGGGAGCCTTTCAGCAGCAGGGCCTTCTCCTCGGGGAGCCGAGTGATGAAGCAATCGTCTCCTGATTGAATCTCGATTATGAGCAGGTTGTGGCCGTCGAAGATATCGTAGGCGTCACCGCACAGGATCTTGATACCCTCCTGATCCAACACATGCTGAATAACCTTCAACTTGGCGTCGTGCACCGCCGACTTTGTGCCCTTGAGCGTGACGGTCTGGGCAGCGGTATCCACAGACACCTGGACCGTGGGTCCGGCCGTCTTGCCCTTAGGCGGCGGCTGCGGCGGCTGCGGCGGCTGGCCCTGAAGGTCGTCTTCATCCACGGAGTCTATCGTCGCCTGCTTCATGGTCACCTTGCAGCCCTGCACCGTGCTGACCCAGTCCTGCACCAGCTGCGCGGCCGCCAGCAGGGCTTTGGGGCTGCCCTTAACCCTCACCCCGCCGTTCTCCTCGGTAATGGAGTCGGCTCCGGCTGCCTTGAGCTGGCTGATGAGGTCCTGCTGCTGGCCCAGCGCCTTGACCTCGTCGGGGAAGGCGAAATGCACGCCATACTGCCTGGCTAGAAGGTCCTGAATCCTCACCTTGGCATCCCACATCTGGCTCGCCGTGCCTTGCACCATGAGGGCCTGATTGGAGTCGTCCTTGGTGATCTTGGCCCCTGTGTCGGTGGCGATCTTGGCCAGCGTGGGGCCGTCGAAGATGCCTGTCGTCTGCGGACCCAGCTGCACGGCCTGCTGAGGCCCCGTGCTGAGGTACCACAAGCCCAGGTGCATGGCAGCCATGATCTGCTCGTCGGTGCCCTTGAAGGTCAGAGTGCGTTGGACTGGGTCTACTAGGATCTGAGCCTTTGTCTTGGCTGACACAGCAGCGAGGATGTCGCTCTCCAGCATGGGCACGATGTCCTGGTCCTCAAGGGACACGCACACGGTCCGGTTGTCCTTGCTACCTGTCAGGAGGTTCACGTTGGACAGCACGTAGATGCCCATGTCGTCGCCTGCCTTGGTCCACTGGTCCTGAGGCAGCAGCGAGCGCTTGATGAAGCAGTTGAGGGTGAAACCTACCCCGCCTAAATCGATACACTTCTGCTTGAGCTGGTCCACGCTGAGGCCTGGGAAGTGGCCCAGGTCGTTGTACGGCGAGTCCACCTGGCGATGCAATGTCCAGTACTGACTCTGGATGCCCTCCATCGTGTACAAGTCCTGCCCATCGGCCGCCTGGATCCACTGTTCCGGCGGGTTGAGCGCGGCCTTGATATACCCGCTGGCGTTGAACCCCACACCGCCCACCTCCAGGCACTTCTCCTTGAGCTCCTCCACGGAGAGTCCGGGGGCGTGCATTATGTCACTCCCTTGCGAGTCGACTCTCGGATGGACTTTCCATGTGGGCGGCTGGCTCCATTGCCTCAGTAAGTGCTCCCGCGCGATGGCCACGTCGGCGCCGATGGGCGGCACCTTGCCCTGCGCCAGGTAGAGGCCCTTGTCCGGAGCCCCAGCGTTCCAGGCTGGCCACTGGGCCTGGGGCAGCACGCGCGACTTGATGTAACCATCGGTGTTGAACGCCACTCCGCCCAGCTCTAGGCACTTCTTCTAGAGCTCCTCCACGGTGAGGCCCTCCAGCCTGGTGATGTCATTTCCAGGAGAGTCCCGCCCCTGCGAAAACACCCACCCTGGCTGCCTCAACACAGGGGCTGAGGGCGGTTTGGTGAGAAAGAAGAGGCCCTGCGTCGGGTCGCTGCTGTTGGTGCTGGCGGTCCACTGATCCCACGGGGTCAGGCGCGCCTTGATGACACCATCAGTGTTGAACGCCACTCCGCCTAGCTGCAGAGTTTTCTGTTTGAGCTGATCCACGTTAAGGCCCTCGAACCGCCCGATGTCGTTCCCCGAGGAGTCCAGGCCCTGAGAAAAATGAAACTCAGCCGCTTGCTGCTGCTGCTGCTGCGGCTGGTTCTGCCCTAACCCAGCAGTGCCTCGCTCTGTGGTAGCGTAGATGATGGAGAGAGTGGTGTTGGACTGGTCGGCCAACTTCACCAACGGATTATTGGTGAGGAACCGTTCGGCAGCCGAGGACTGCATGCGCGAATAGTCATGGTCCGAGATGTACTCGATGAAATTGAATCGGTAGTTGCGGCTGGTGGAGACCAGCACCCGCTGGGCTGAGCGGGCTGCTCCCACCTCCGGGGGCTTCAGATCGGCCGCCAGCTGACCGGCACGCAGTCTGTTGAGCTCGTGGATGTTGCGCGGGCCCTTAAACCCACGTTCGGCATCGATCCGTTGCTGTATCTCCTCTATGGCGTTCAGCGCCGGGCGGTACTCGTTCAAAAGATCGGTCTCTCTCTGTACCAGATTGTTCCACCTGTCGTCCAACTGCATCTTGATTGTTATCTCCTCGTTCGCCCTCAAGTCGCTCAACCTGCTAAGAGCCTTGGGCTTGGGCAATTTCGCCCTCAATCCCCTCACTGCCTCCTTGTTGTCGCGTACCTCCTGGAGTTCATTCACGAGGGTATCAAAGCGGGCCTGGGCGGCGGCCTTCTCGGGGGCATAACGAGCCTCGGCGAGGGCGCCCCGGTGCATGTCGCGTACGTCCTCGGGCGACAGCCGTTCATATTCGGCTGCGACGGAGCGAGCAAGGGCACCAGCGCCGGGCTCATTGGCTTGCCTCAGCGCGTCCTCCAGCTCGGGAATTTTGGAGAACCGCACACCACCTCCACGGCCAGCGAGCTCCCCGGCCGAGAGACCGCCAAGTCCGTCGAACGTCACTCCAGCCACCACGTCGAACGCGTCACCAGAGATGGAGGTGGACTTGCCCTCGGCCATGTTGCTGATGACCTCGATGTTGCCATAGGGCTTGGTCTCGTGGTGCACCGCGCTGTCGACGCCCGTGATGATGCCGTCCATGGCTGCGCCGCCGGCTACCCCGCCCGCGAAAGCTCCCACGGGCCCGCCGGCCATGAACCCACCCACGCCGCCGGCCACCACGCCCACGGTGCGCGAGGCGGCCTTCATGGCCTTGTCTCCCTCGCTTGTGTCCCCAGCAATGTAGTACCCCGCGCCGATGACGTGGCCCACCAGGGGAATGCCCTCGGACATGTCCTTCACCCCGTTGCCGAACGCCTCCTGTGTGCGCCGGGCGCCCTCAGCATCTCCTGACGCTGCCTGCGCGATTGACTTGACCTGCGAGACGACCGGCATCTGATCCGAAAAGTTCTCTTGCGTACGCTTGGCTCCCTCCAAATCCCCGCTCATGGCCTGCACTGCTGACTTGAGCTGCGATACTACTGGCAGTGAGTCTGTATTTCCCATCTTTTTGTGTTAAAAAAATAAAAAATAAAAAAATCAGTGATGGCAATGATTATGTTGCTGCTGATGTTGTGGGGGTCAGCCAATAGTTATAGGTTATGTGTAAGTGTTGTTGGAGCACCAGCCTGTTTCTGTATTTATAGATAGAATGGTGCGCAAAGCATTGCAGCACTTTTTCATGTCCTGTGATGATAGGCCACGCGAACACCTGCCCAAACACCAGCCACATTTCAACTGGGCGTACAGGGGTTCTTTGCACAATCCAGATGGACCCTGGGTTGCAGCGTGATTTATCGGCCAAAAACCAACGAGGAGGATCGCACAAGACTGAGAGAGGCCTGTTGTCCCTTAAGGACCCGTCCTCCAGTTTACATCACTACTTTCCTTTTTCCATGGAGGCAGCTAACTGGGTGCCCAGTCGTGGAAATTACCGTGCAAAGCGGAATTGTTGGCGACAAAAAAAACTGGGCGCCCAGTCGTGGAAATTACCCTGCAAAGCAGAATTGTTGGCAACACTGCTGCCTCTCTTTCGATATTGACATGGACTTTTTTCTGTTGACAACAAGCATATGGGTTATTATTTTGGTGAATTTTTTTACTCTCCTTTTCACTAAAACTGGAGGGCCGGCTTTTGCCCTACTGGCCAGCTTTGTACCAGTTAGATTGTATTTGGCTCTACGTGGGGGGGAGGGCAGAAGCGACACCTCGGAAAGAATAAGAAGTACAGGCCCAAAAGTGGCAGCTAACTTCTACACCATCTAAACATGTGATCTTTAAATGTTTTAATGAAATTTCGAACACCAAAATCCCCTTTGCTCATTCATAACTATCTTATATCCATAATAACCAATAGTGAATCAGACCAGCCTACCAATAGCGAATTCTCACAGGCAGGAGGCCTTAAAGGTGGGTGCGGTGGAAAAAGGTAAGGAAGGACTGGGACAAGTTTTATCAGAAATCGCCACCAGCTCCATCAACCAATGAAAAAAAAAAACTGTAGGACGGGGCCTTAAGATTAGTACGCACCCGAAATCCACACGTGTGTCGGAGAATCCCTCCCTGGCGTTGGACCAATCAGCTGTGTGTGTGTGTGTGCCTAGAGTGATCCGGATGTCTCACGTACTCTTTTTTGAAAATTTGGGATATGGTTTTATTTCATGGTAAATTTCCTTGCCGGGCGACAGACTCGAGTGTCCTGAGGTTGTTTCTGAAATTTGGCCGCCCAATTGTGTAACGCTCGCCAACACCTCCCATGGAAAGCAAGGTCATGTCCAACAATTGGGCAACGCCACAAATACAAAAGGTTCCGGACCCCTTTCAGTAGCCCACAATTCTTGTACCAACCAACCAACCAATCCACTAACCCTTATAACACATAAGAAGAAGAAGAAGAAATGGAAGGCCTCACAGTTTCGCTTCGCTCGGTCAATTAGTACCTGCTCCCGCGTTTTCCTCTCTCTCTCTCACTCACTCTTTTGTTTCCTTACACAATGCTGATTTAATGAACTCTTTCCTCATAACTTTATATACTATGTCACCACCGACGAACATAGCCCTGAAAACTATGTCAGACACAGCAACTATCGTTGCCGCATCGACAAAAAGGAGGAGAACTCTGAAGTGTACAAGCTCGACTCAAGCTTTAGGATCGTGAAGGGTCTGGCCGATCCCACGTGCGTCTCCTTCGAGAGTGTGAACTTCCCGGGCTACTTTCTCCGCCATAGGGACTGGCAAATCTACATCGACCGCTTCGACGGCTCTGACCTCAACCGCAAGGACGCCACCTTCCACGTGCGCCAGGGCCTGGCCAACCCCAACTGCAACTCATTCGAGTCCTTCAACTACCCGGGCCACTTCCTCCGCCACAGGAACTGGGAGCTCTTGTAAGTTGATCGATACTATTCTCTTCTTCCTCCTCCCCTTCCATCTGCCTATGCCATATGATTGATGATCTTATATCCCATTTTCTTTTCCAGCAATGACAACTTCGACGGTTCAGACCTCAACCGCTTGGACGCCACCTTCGCAATTGCCCAAGCCAATGCCACTGCTTAGGCAACAACAAAACCAAAATTGGTTCCCAACTCTTTTTTTTGCATTCTGAACGGCCTGGTGTGAACGCCAACCATGTCAAGCTCCCATGGGCTTTCAAGACTGAACAATCACCCTGAGAGATTAAGTTTTTCCTTATTAATACAAAACAATAAACGAAAGTGACAAGCTTAGGATACAAGTGCCTCAAGTACAGTATCTCTCTTTACTCCTCAGACACACGCACAAAGTACTTTGGTCCACATCCAGAATGCCAGTACAGTCAATGGATCCTGAGGAGCTGTATGTCATTGTGCTTTGGAGCATAACGACAGTGTGGAAGAGATTCTCATCCTTATTGCTGTTGGTTTGTACCTCTGTCGCTTTCACTGGCCAGTTAAATCAATTTAGTGGGAGCTAGAAGAAAGACCAAGACTTAGATAGAAGAGGATTGAACAACAACACCAATTAACATTGAGTAATACAACTTCTTTTTTTTTTTTTAAACCTGTTTTTGTTGCTTTAATGTCAAAGTTAAAGATTGTGGGTAAGGAGGCGAAGTTAGGCCCTTGCAAAGATAGCCTTCAATGTACTACTGCCTTGCAACGGCTTCATCAAGATCGCTACTCAGGAACCACTGCTGAAGGCCTTCAAATATTTTGGTATGTCCCTCGTAGAGAAGGAAATGTACCTCTCTTCATCTTGGCTTTTTTTGTTTGTCAAACTGGGTCAAATTCTTATTCAATTGAATGATTATTTGTTGCGGGCCAAGAGCAATGGATGGCAAATTAAAACTGTGTTACATTTTGTTTCCTTTGAAATTGACTACGTAGTACATTCTTGTGTGATTCAGGATGCCCCTTGCCCTCTAAATCATGGTCCTGCTGCCATGGTCTCTGCGTCCACAATTGCTGCTGTCTCCACTGTCTCGTTGCCCTCTTGCTGCCCCCACAATCGCCATTGCTCCAGTTGACTTTTTTTGTTTGAATATGGAAGAGGGGGGGAGGTAACACAATCGCTGATTGTGAAGGCAGCAAGAGGGCAACAGTGATTGTGAAAGCAGTGGCGATTGTGAAGGCAGCAAGAGGACAACGACGATTGTGGAGGCAACGACGATTGTGGAGGCAGTGGCGATTGTGAAGGCAACAACAATTGTGAAGTCACACGTATTACTAAATATATGCCAATTCTTTTCCAGTTCTGAACAATTTTTTATGATTTTTCTTAATAAATCAATTTTTATATAATTTTATCCAATCATTTTTCATACTTAAAATCGAAAAACTTCCCCTATTTTTGGAATTTTAATATTAAGATTACATATGTAGTATTTTTAGGGGGATTATTTGGGGGGATTATTTTTTTTCCTGCGACAATTCTCTTTTTTTGGTGAATTTAAAACTGCAAATTTAATTAGAGGCTAAGTAAAGGTTTTCCTAGAAAAATGGTACACTCGCCACACTGCACCTTTTCTGTTTTTCCTCATTCACCAACACAACAAGTGCCCAAGTTCATTTTTTGTTTCAGAGCTCATGAGTGGTAAAGGGCAAGACATTATTATTGCTGGTCGTGTTTTGCCTAATGGCCACTACCAAGTTGTAAACAAGGAATCGTGGGTAGCTGAACCTTCCTTTTACTGGTTTGTGATTTTTTTTCGCCCTGTTCTTCACTGTTGTTAGATATGTTGTCTCAAACTTTGTTGTGCGGGTATTTTTAAAGAAGCCCCCTCATTGTAAAAATCAATCAAACAATCAATCATTTTTAGCTTTATTTTGTTGCTCATTTCAGCTTAACTTTTCTCTTCTCTTCCTTTGCAATTAAGCCCATTGGAAAGCGCTTCCTCATCAAAGAAACAAGTTACAACAAATTTGATGAGTGTGTCATGAGTGTAAATGCCTCCATCCACATTCTAACATTGTGCTTGTGTAAATAATATTTAAACACAAATATGTTAATTCAGGTGGGTTATTATGCTTTCTCTTGGACCTTCAATACAACATTTTTAGTGAAGCAAGATTGGTTCTATTATCCTGTGGTCTGCTTCCTTGATAACTTCCCCCGCCAAGTGGTAGAGTAAGTTCCATTCCTGGGTTGTGATGATTTAAAAAATCCTACCACAATAACAAATTGTTTTTTCGCGACAGAGATGAAATCTTCTGGTACTACGCCATCCAAACGGGCTGGTACCTGCATTGCACATATACACACTTTTTCCTCGACTCAAAAAAGAGCGATTTCTTGGTGATGCTGACCCATCACGTCATCACTCTCACGCTTCTTTACAGCGCCTTTGTTACCGGGTGGGTTTCATTGTGATTTTTTATTATTATGCTCATGGTTGTATTTATGCTCCCCCATAATCCTAATGCTGCTTCTCTTTTTCTCTCTCCACCCACACATACACATGCACAGCTATTTCCGCATTGGCATGCTGGTCATGTTTTCGATG
>MRZZ01000298.1:0-20048 GCA_002025285.1 Acanthamoeba comandoni | reverse complement strand
GTATATATAACAATGTATGTGTGTTAGTTAAATGTTATTGGAATATGTTTCTATGTACATGTTTCCGCGGCCTTGCAGCGCAACCCTTTGAGTCCTATCATCTGTGTGTGGTGTGTGTGTTGTATTCGTGTTCATCTCCTTTTTCATTTGGGTTGGAGGCCGGTGCCAACTTCGCTGGGTGTGGCCATCAGGAGCACAGCATTGATGATGTCTGTCAAGGTGATCACGGACACCGGCTCGTTCTCGGCACTGACCACGTAGATCCGGTACACGCCCTCCTGTGCCAGCTTATCGACCACATCTCCCTGTTCACATTAATTAATTGACACACTATTTTTTTTCTTCCCAATAATAGAAGAGACGCGAGGTATGTCCATACCAGTGGAGTGTCGGGGCTGCATGTGATCAGTGGCTTGCGAGGGACGGCCTCCAAGAACTGGCCCACAGTCTTGTTTAGGTTGTCGAGGCCCTTCTTGACCAGGAACTGAAGGTCAGATGCGCTGATATTACCAATCAACTTGCCTCTGTGGTCCACAACTGAATAGCGATCACAACCAATGATATAGATATAAGCTACTTTGGGGCAGAAAAAATAAGGTGAGAACGAGCACTCCTTCGTATACCTGCCAACGCACTGGTGAAATGCTGCACAAGCATTTTAATGACTTCTAACATGTTGAAATCAGGCAACGCCGCGCTCACAAATCTGAGCTTGTGCAATCTTTTGTCCCGCATTTCATCCTTTGGCAAACATAGTACGATTAGCTCCAACGTAGAATAAAATCAGAACAGAGTTGCTACCACTTATGTTACCTGGACTACAGCTTTAATGGCTCTTCGTGTGAACTCAGGCCCCAGATTGTCCTTGTTATTGGCAAGCCACTTAATGATATCCATTTGGGACAGCATGCTGACCACTTTATCTGAGTCCTAATGTGGGTCAAGTATTAAACATTTTTCAATGAGAAGTATGCCAAGTTGCTATTAAGCGCTTTTATATCTTACCTGCTTACTCACAACAGGTCTTCTGTGGATATTCCATTCATTGGCCACTGCACCAAAACCTGTACGACGAAAAAAACAAATACGATTATGCCCACGAGACAATGCAGTGAGCATGACGTACCTTCCAAAACTGTAAGCATGGAAGAGTCTTCAGAAAGTGGAATGAAAGGGTTCTGTTTTGACAGATCAACCAGTGAGATTGCTTTTTGCTGTATCAAGCCTTCTATTTCAGTAGCTGTCTTGATATCTTCATCGGTGAGTTCCATAAGTTTCACAACGTAGGTTGCAAAATCCTTCCAATCGAGCAGTCCCACAAATTTTTTTGTATCTGGATCGTAGACTGGTGCAGAGTGGATATTGTTTTTAACTAGCCGTTTGAAGCACTCATCAAGGTCCATGTCCTTTTCAAATACAACAAGGTGCTCTGCGCCCACCTTCTTCACATCCTTAAGGTTCGAGTTCTGCAAAAAGTCTCTTACTTGTGGCGCGTATTGAAGGTCAACAGCATAACCTCCCTGTGCCATCTTGTATGGAGCAATACTTGTTCAGAGGAAAGAATGAATGCACGCCTTACTTCGAGTTAGCGTGGAAAGTGTAAGCTCAGTGGTAAGGAGCAATCGTCACAATGGTAATAGTTTCCTTGTTTGAAGGAGAGCCTGTGCAAACAACCCAAGGTGGTCCTTGCTTTGCTAAAAGGCGTGCAAAGGCCACACGAGAGCGGCTTGCTGTGCAGTTTTGGCGCCAAAGTTTTGCCTGCGCATCGCCTGTGTTTCTGCGGTATTTAAGATTGTTTGATTTTTGAGTGGCCGCACCATTGCCCCTTTAGATTTATCACTGGTTGTCCGATAGAGAGCCTTCTTCAACAATGTGTGTTTCTTCGACTTCGTATGTTGGTTCTGGTTCATGGTTATGAAGGAATCGGTCCAGAGTATCTTCAATTTGTGTCAACCTCCTGATGAGCGGCCTCACATTGTAGGGAAAGAGATCCTTTGAGGACAGCTTCTCCAAAGAAATTCTGAGTTTTTGCAGGGTACTGAAAACAGCATATCCAACACTGAAGCTGGGTATCATGTGATCTTCTTCGGCTTCATCGGCTTCTTTTTCACCATCTTCATCTGGTCTCTTCACCGTTCTTTGTTGCATCATAACCAGAAATGAGCCAACGTTGCGCTCCAAAAACTTCAAATATCTGATCCAATGTAAAAGAAAAAGGGTCTGTTGTTGAGTAACAAGAAGAAAGAAGGGAAGGCTATTGTTTTTTTTTTTTAAGGATATCTAAGCAGGTAGCATAGAAAGTTAGTTTCATTGGAAATGAGGAAATCAAGAAGCACGGTATGATCATAGGAGATGGTGGCCAGGAGGCCAGCAAACATGGCATGGGGATGCAAGACCTCCATCAAGAGTTGTTCCACACCCCAAGCACCTAACAAACTCTTAAGCCTGCCCCCCCAAAAGAATGAGAGAGGTACAGCTTAGTTTTTTTTTTAAAAAAACAAAGACCAAAGGATGAAGTGAGTCTTCTTGAATGGATATTGAGAACTCTTGCCTGGGCTTTTCGGTTACCTCTGAGAAGAGGCATAAGGTGTCCAGGAGCAAATCTACCAGGGCATCATCTTGTTCAGAAAACAGTTCAAACAACAGCCCATCCACATTTGAAAGGTTATCTGACACACGAAACAGAAAAATAGGTAAGATGTAACATTAATGTTGTTAACAATCCATTAATTAGAATTTGATCAACTAAGAGATACCACTATGTGCAGATATGAAACGACCAATTCTCTGTAGAAGCAAAGGATAATCTGTGGCACCTGAAAACTCTTCATTCGCCTCCTTATGTCTGACTACTTGATCGTGTGGGTTGTTGTCATTCTCATTCTCGTATTTCCTTCTTTTGTTGCTAACTTCGTCGTTTGCTGCCAGCGTATACTCAATCAGAACTTCGTCATCTTGTTTTTGTTTTGTTTCTTCTTTATCATCATCGTGCCTAAGACTGTAGCTATCATAAAGGCCAACCATCCGCTCGGCACCCAGTTCTTGGCCTCTCTTACGTTTTCGTTTGTACTCCTTCTTCACATCCTTCATCTGCTCCATGGCATGCTCGTGCCACTCTTGACTTTCGATCTTGATAAATAGCACGCTAATTTTAATGAGCAAATTGATGCAGTGTCGCCTGAAGATCTGCAAAATATCAAATGAAAGGCCAGTCGATATAAATGCCAGTCCTCCTCCTCCTGCAACATCTTCGGTTGTGATGAGTATGGTATATGGGAGTACTAATCTTGAAACAGGCAAATATTGATCAGTGAGGATTTGTAATATATAAGATACCTTTAGAAAGAGTGTGCAGCGGAATCCCTTTCATAAAACAAAAAGCGTAATCGAGTAAACGAAGAGCAGACGTAAACTAAACAGGTAGATAGATAGTCATTAATAATTCTCTTGAGTCAACACAGCAGCGAAACAAAACCCATAGTGCGCAACTGAGTGGGGGAAAGTCTCTTACCAGAGGCATTGACGATGGTGACGGCGATGAATTAYYCATAGTKATGAGRTGTATAAATATCTTCACCAAAAGWGAAGGCCCAGCAAGGTCTCCCTCCAGGTGCTCTGGAAATCTGTGCACAAGAGTGCAAAGCTACAAACCATTTGTAAGGACAAGGTAACTAAGAGGGAGCAATGCCTATAAAGAGAACTCACCTTATCGGCGTATAACAAGAAACAGTGTCTGATTCTTGATGAAGCCATGGAGGGGCCAGAAGGCCTGGCTGATTCTTCATTGGTACATTTTAGAAGCTCGATGCAGAACTGTAAAAAGGATCTGAAAGCAAGAGGACATCGTAGCACCTGCATGAGGGAAAGAAGGTAAGCAATTAGAAATGAAATTGAAAAAATGAGCTAACAGCCAAGCCGCATGCAGAGAATGAGTAAGTATGAGTTTAGCAGGAAGAATTACGCTGTTGTGGTCATCTTGAAGAAAGGAACTAAGTATCTCTTCTATATTTTCCTCAAAGCACGCAATCAAGTGTTCTCCAGTGTTTGCGAGGCCTCGTTTGGTATTCTCAGCGCCAATATGTCCTTGCTTGTCTTCCTCTTCCTCTTCCTCTTCTTTGTGCTGCCTTCTCCAAAGCTTCAACACACTCGAAAACAGATTGAATATGTTACTAACTGTGGTGGCTGATGGTTTTTTTGACAGGGAATGTGGAGGCGAAGAGCAGGAATTCACTGTAGCTGACGATGGGGTATCACTGCTGGCAACAAGAGTGGAAGTGGGGATGAGCAGCAGAGAGATGAGGAGGCGATAGAGGGAATCAGCAGCGTGGGACACCGAAGTGCCTGACGTTGTGGAGAGAGCAAACGCTGCGCGAGAACAAGCCGTGAGACTCAGCAAAATGGCTTTGACAGTGCGACAAACAGCGTATGCAACGATGGCATCATGATCTGAGTCCAACCACGAGGTAATCTAACACACCGACACATTTACAACAAACAAACTCAGACGGGAAAGGAAAGCGATTACTTTGATCGATCAAACCAATCTGATGCTGATGTGTGCACATTAGGGGTAGATGGCACGCACCAGTTTGGAGAGGTGTCCTTGATTCCAAATAGTTGAACAGATGTCCATTAGAAAAGGGTGCCCCGTGCTGCTTGGCTTCTTGCTGAGCCCCACAGTAAATATGCTTTCTATCAAACTGTTGTTGAGAGACCCACATCAGATGAGAGTAATTCTAATTCTGAGCGCAGTGCAGGGCTGGAATGCCTGAATTGCACCAAGATGATGTCTCTTGACGAAGGGATTAGCTCTTGTTGCGACTGCAAGCAATCTTCCAATGTAGCAGCACATTCATTCTGATTAACCCCCAACAAGTTGATTTCAGAGTTCAGAGAAGTTGTATTATTAGGGCTAATCTTACAATTACCTCATCGCAGGGGTTGGTGAAGAGGATTTCAATTGCATGGCTGGTGATACATGGCGGTGATAGTGCATGCGCTTCATCTCGAATGCCCAAAACAAACCCTTCAAGTTCGCGCAAATCAAGCCAAAGCTTGTGCAGCTGCCTCATCATCAATTGAATCGAAATGGCTGGGATTGTACATAAAGTGGCCACCTTAATAACTTAATCTTCACCAACCTCTTTCTGCTGCACAGATGGAAAAAGAAATTAAAGAAAAGGAGCACAACAGCCCTTCAGCAGTTGCTGACAGCTGTGAGAACGATGGCCCTGCAGAGAAAAGGAGGCGAATCGATCCTCCATCCCATTCAGCTGAGAGCCCAACCTTGCTTAATGATAGCGTGCTCAATGAGATGGGACCCCACGGCAGAAATCCCCAACCACGCTTCGGTATATACTACAGTGAACCCCCTCATCAAACTGCTTCGATGATTTCTACTTACCCTCATTAACCGTTTATGTTTGGGGGGGGGGGGTGCAGAGGTACTGTTGGAGCATGGGCTGGACTTAATCGTAGTCAATAAACCGTATGACGTGCGAATTGACAACAAGGATTGGCCATACACCATGAGAAAACACATAGAACAAGTACGCATTGCCCTTGCTCTTTTGCCATGATGTTGATTGATTGAAGATTGATTCCAACAACAAGGATGAGCAATTTAAGAAATACTTGGCAGATCCCACTGCAGAGGCCAAAGGCAGACCTTCTAAACGAAGAGTTTTCTATCCACATCAGGTTCCATTTCTCTCTGCTCCACACCACACAACACAGATCATCCCTTTTTCTTCCTCTATCTCTCTCTTGGCTGAGTTGGCTAATGAACTACTGTGGAAAGCACTTCGAGCGCGAAAGCGCCTGGAGCCATACGGTCACTATGCCAAAGCTTATAGCTAACACCATACATTCTCTCTCACACACACACACAACACAACACACAATGATCCCTGTTCCTTTCCACTTGTTGTCTTCATTCTCCTGGGCCACGGATTCCCATCAGTTGGACTTTTCAACATCAGGTAACAGCGCTCTACCTCCTTGCCTTTGCTGCTCGTAACATGCATCGATGTTATTTATTTAACATAGAAAGGAATGAGCAGGTGTCATTTGTGTCACATTTACGAAGCAGATGACAGCTCTTGTGTGCAGCTGCTTTAAAGATAGGTATCACAATCGCCTTTCTACTTGCTCTCTTCTTTTCTCTGGTGTGGTTGAGAATTCTTATTGTTATTACTGTTAGGCTAGTTGATAAGTATTATCTGGCTGTATGCCAGGGCCATATAACAGATGCACACTTCTCCATAAATGCTCCTCTTGGACCGGTACGAGCTAGAATAGACATTGTATTGCATTAGGGCAAATACAAATTATATTAACCAATTTCACTACAGGATCCCAAAGACCCAGAACACTTCCGAGTTTGTGTGTCTAAAGGGGGAAAGGTAAAGCGAACGCTCTTCACTCAAAATACCATACACAGAGAGAGAGAGAGATAAATAGATAGGAGAGTGTGAGAGAGAGAACAGAGAGATGTATTGTCAGTCAAAAAGCCTTGCAATAGTGGTGGGCTCTAGTCTCTTGAAATGCTTTCCCATATGGTTGACTTGTTTGATTGGTCAACAGGAATGCGGTACAGAGGGGAAGGTACTAAGTAGAGGCTACTTCATGGGTAAACCCGTCACTAAGGTCCTACTCAAGCTTCTCACTGGACGAAAACATCAGCTGAGGTAAGCAACACGCGCACATTCTCTTTTGGCAAAGGGGACCATGATTTGCGCTTACTGCTTCATTCGTGGTGTTGTGCTCCAGAGTACACATGCAGCATCTTGGCCATCCCATTGTTGGTAAGAATCTTTCTCTTTGGCTGTTAGTGCGTCAAAAAAGAAAAGAAAAAAATACACAACAGTTGTGATTCCTAATGGTGTGCACAGGGGACGTGACCTATGCACAGGACCTTAAATCGCCGCGCATGTTCTTGCATGCATGGCGACTGCAGATGCCCGTGGATCAAGACCGAAGGAAGAGACAAACGAACCCAAACAGAATCCTCTTTGTGCAAACGGAGGATCCCTTCGTCATCGATGATGAGGAGCGCGTCGCTGAACTGCCGCCCAAGCCCCACGCCCAGCCCTCCTGGATAGTGCAGCAATCGAACCAAAACGAGAGCAGCGCAGTGTGAAGTGAAATCGTTCAGGTGTCTTCTTCTTCTTCTTCAACATACAAGAGAGAGAGAGAGAGAGAGAGGATACATAAAAAAAAATGGATTAACACAGAATGGGTTGTGCTGAGCCCACTTCTCCGATGGAGCCGCTCTTTATTGTTGCGATAAAGATGGTAAAGTCCGCTGCATGGCTTGCTTTCCTTTCATCACCCTTCTTCTGCCGTGCAGGTATTCTATCCCCTCTGCAAGAAAACACAAAGGTTGTTGATGTTTGTTTCAGTAGAGAGAAGATGTAAAGATGTAAAGATGAGCAAGGCACACAGAAATAGAAATAGACATAATATAGAGTGGTGGTGGTGGTGGTAAAGTACAACAACAACAACAGTACGAGCAGCACATTACCTGCATAGGTGTTGGGCACAACTCTATGTTTGTTGTTGGCACATCTGAAGGTGAAGTGGAACGTGTTGGTTGTCTGATAGACGTTGGTCCTGAAGTCGGTCACATCAGCCTTCACTTGGACCTGCACCAGCGGGAAACTTGAAGAGCAGGCTGCTGCTGCTGCTGCTGTTGCTGTTGGCACTTCACCCCCCTCACCTTGTTGTTGTGATGATGATTGGGGAGATGTAGAGAGATTGTCAAGATGAAGTTGGAAAGCATATTTTGGAGAAGAGAGATGAGAGATGTGTGTGCATGAGAGAGATGAGAGAGAGATGAGAGATGTGTTGGACCTTTTTTTTGGTTTGGTTCTGCTCCTGCTTCTTTCTTTCTTCTCTTCTTCTTTTTCTTTTTCTTCTTGGCCTTGTGCATCCGAGGCGGTGTACACCACTTTGCTTGTGAGGGCCAGCACGGAGCCTATCTCGACCGGTTTGATGAAGTGGACGTCGTCCATGGAGAGGAAGACCGGCATCTTGTTCGAAAAGAGGCCACACGTCATGAAGGCCAACTCGAAGGCCTGTCTCATCAGATAGCCACCGAACAGTTTGCCATGGATGTTCCTATTCTGAACATGAAGAATATGAATATGAAGCCATGTGTGCCAGCCATGTTGACCTTTGTAAGTCTTACATCCCTCTCTCTGCTCTCTCTTTCTCTTGTGAGTTGTACCTGTGGGTGTGTCCAGTGTGTGGAAGCCTGGGCCGTGTCAGACAAAGCAACTGTCCTGCCTCGATGTTGTGCCTTTTCTTCATCATCTTCATCTCTTTCTCTTCCTTTGTTCTTCTTGTCCATGAATATTTGGTGCAGTGTCTTCACTTCATCGACCTTTGGCGGCTGCATGAAGAGCGAAGCAGCAGCATCCTCCTTTCTCTTCTTTGCATGCTCGGCCCCCATGCTGAAGTATCTCTTCTCCAGCTCTGAAATGGGGTTTAGTGGAGGAACAGAGGCCGCCTTGTTTTCGCCTGATAAGTGATAATATAATGATATGTTGTATACAGATGGATAAGAGAAGAAGAAGAAGAAGCAGAATGAAAGAAGAAGAAGTGGAATACCTTTTTGTCTTGCCACCATGATAAAGTGTGCAACAATGTGAGGCTCAATGAGCTGGCCAGTGGCGTCTACAGAGTCTACTTCCAGGCGCACTTCCATGGATGATCTGCCTGCCCATGTAGTCATACCTGTTGTTCCACAAACAAGAAGAAGAAGAAGAAGTCAGTGTGTTGTTGTTGTTTGTTTCAAAAAGATCGATATTCATTGTTGAACCTCGAAGTCTGAGATCTCTATCGATGTGGAAAGGATTGAGCAAGACGATCTCATCGCAGGCGGCTGTGACAATGGTTACCTTGAGCTGGTCCTGCAGCTCTGTGTACTGCGATACCATTGTCACAGCCGCCGGTATGCCACAGGCATGCTTGTATGCAGACTTACCTTCAATTGAAGATCAGCTGCCAAAATGATTAAGCAAGAAGAATGCAAGATGAAAAAGAAAAACCTGCAAGGGTGTCCAGCTCTTCCAGGATAAGTCCAATTCTGATCTTGCCAAAGCTGTTCACAAAATCACTTTGCAGCTTCTTGTCACTACTAAATGGCAGAACTTTTTCAATCAAAGAATCATGGGGTCTCTTTGGTTGCAAGGCAATCTGATCACTAAAGTTTGTGAGAGATGGGGAGAAAACTTGCTGTTAGAATGGTCAAAGACTTGGCTTTGCACCTTGTCACCATTTCAGCGTAATGATGCAAGTACCTCACTTCATTGCCAGAAGATGTTGCACTGAATCTGTTTTGCAAATCAACACTAATTCTACGAGGAGAATTCCGATTTTGTGTTGATGAGGGCATCCATCTGGCAGACACGGACTGAGCAACGCTGACACGACCAAAGTTGCTATTGAATCCCACGGGTGCAAGTGCAACTGTGCTCCTGGAAGTTCTGGCTCTTAATCTTGCAAACATGCTTTTTCTTTGCCAAGAGCCTCAATGTGGAAAGTAAATGAAAAAAAAAAGTTTGGAAATGGTCACTTCTCTCTCAAACTTGTGTTTTTGCATTTGAAAGTGGGACATTTGGTTTATGTCTGTTGATACAATTTAAAACGATTGTATGAAACTTTAATATTAACTTTAAAAATGTTAATCTTAAGAAGGCTGCGTGCGTCATCCTCATCTTTAAGAAGAGCGGCGCAGTTTACAGAATGCTCAGTCATCATCATCAACAACAATTTTCTGCAAATGGCTAGCGCTGCCCGAACAAACAATAAAAAGAAGAAGCAAGCTCCAGCAACCCAACCAAAGACCAAATGGCAAAAGGCATTGGACACTGATTCAGAGTGGGAGAAGGTAGCTAACGGCCACCAAATTTCGACATCATCCATGCGCTTGGGGGGGGGGGATTGATTGATTAATCTCCATTACATGATGAGTGACTGCATTACATTAATTAGACGGAGCTTTATGAAGTGGTTTATTGGGTGAGACAAGTGCTTGGGCTCATCTGTGGCATCGCATGGGGCATCATTCCTTTGACTGGCTTTGTGGGCAACTTGAGGTCTGCATCTTCCCCCCTTTACATACATTTAGCTGGCTTCTACTCTGGTATTCTCACATTTGGGGGGTGTGCAGCTTCTTGGCCCTCAGCGCAGGCCTGCTGTTTGTGTACTTTGCAAAGTATCTTCAAAATGTGGATGAAGACTGGTATTGGCCCCTCACCCAAGAGGGCTTCTTCACCTCCTACGGTGTCTTCTTGGTAAGTTGTGAAGTCTTCAATATCCCAAAGCACACTCAGTTGCATCGATACATATCTGTTAAGTCACACAACACATCGATAACTGTTTCCTCTGCTTTCGTTCTGGCGCAGGTGTCGTGGATCGTGACGTACAACATTTTTCATGTGGACGCATCGATTTAAAGTTTTGTTTGGTTTTACCTTTCAGCCCTCAACAACAAGAAGAAGAAATAATCATTAAAAATCTAATTAAATAAATAATAAATAATAATAAACCCATAACAATTGGTAATTGTGGTCGACCATATCTCAATTAATGTTCCTTTGTGAGAAAAAGCCGGATTTTGTTCAGAATTGAATACAATACTTTGTTTTGGTTCTATGTACGCCAGGAAAGGGGGGGGGGAGAGAAAATGAGAAAGTAAAAAAGATCAGACACGCACAGGCCGCAACTACAGCTTAACCACCAAACATTTATCCACACCACACCACACCACAAATCAACACACACACACACACACACGCCCAAGCATCAAATGCCAAGATGAGATGTTCGGCGCATGTGTGTGTACTTTTGAAAAAAAAAGAAAAGCCTCAAGCTATAATCGTGTGTGAACGGCTCTTGTAGGTCGTCCCGTTCAACTGGGCTATTAATTAATGCACCAGTGTGGCAGTGCATGTGAGGGGCTAAGTTAAGGATGCGGCGCGCGTTGTAGCGGATATGAATTTAGTCGTCCCATTCCTTCTTGATGGCGAAGGCGTAGTCATACTCGAGATGGACCTGACCGTCGTCGTCAACGAACTTGTGTTTGCCCTTGTAGTTACCTCTGCTCAGCATGCCAGAGGGAGCCTCGTCCCATCCGTGGCGAGGGAAAACAACAGTGTGTGCCTCAGCCTGAGGAGGGAATGAACCCAACATTTCTTCTTCCTTGGCCACTAAGAGGGAAAAAAACAGAATGACAGGCGGTTCCATTAGAGTTCGAAATTAAAAAAAAGGGAGGATAATAACAGAGGTAGAGCGAAGACCGAAGCATTGATGGTTACGAAAAACATACCTCGCACTCCCTTTCTGTAAACCAAGTTGATAATTTTAAGGCCAGCAACAATTTCGTGTTGAACTTTGAAGGAAACCTGAATCTTATATTCTCCCTTTTCCTTCAGAGTAAAAGGAGTCTCGCCCATTTTCTTCTCGGCTCCCTTTGCGCTCAAGTCGTACACAATGTCTCCTTTGGGCCTATCTTTACAAATCACCTTCATTTCTTGGATAACAACACGACGAGGATCATCGGCAGCTGTGGCAAGAAGCTTAATTAATTAATATTCTTCAAAGCGGCTGAACAGCGTAAATTAAAGTGTAAGGGATATTCTTACGAGAAACGCCTTCAAGGGCCTTTCCCAACAATGCCTCCTTGTATTTCCTCAAGCTTTCATCTTCGTTGTCCATGGACATGATGGTGTTCATGTCAACCTTCTTGGAGATCTTGTAGCCGGGTGTTTGTTCGGGTCCTTCATCGTCAGACATTTTGTTCTTGTTGTTTTGAAGAAGCTATTTACTACTGTACACCAAAACAAAGAAGAAGAAACGAGAACATACAGAAAAAAAAGGTAATAATAATGTAAGATTTTCGTATCATCATCAACAACAAAAAAAAGGGCCAAATCAACTCAGAAAGGGATCAAAAAAAAAAGGAGGAGGAACTTTAACAAACACACACCTTTGTGCAGAGAGGGTTGAAAAAAGACTCAAAGGTTTGAAGAGAGGTCTCCTTTTGACACCGAGACTACTACTGGTACACACAACAACACAAAAAAAAAAAAACAGCGAAGTGGTATGTGGGCTCTGTGACGACACGCACACTTTGCCTGCACTTCGCAGCCAACCAACTTCACCCCCTTCCCATTAACTCCTCTTCCAATCAGCTGCGCTTTCATTCCTATGACGCCAATGGGAGGCTGTTTGATTGTCGCTCGAGTTGACAAACATCTGTTTTTTCATTGGACGTAGAATCCACAAACAGTTCTGCGAACCTAATTCCTTACATTCCTTAGGACACCAATTTGGACGGGTTGACGAGGTCAAAGCCGAAGATGCTTCTTCTTTAGATCAAGAAATGCCAAAGGCAATTTTATTTTAGTTCCCACATGCCCATCGGGTGCCCTTGAGCTTGTGGCGGGCGTAGTAGTGCTCATGCAGGCATGTGCCAGCAAAGCCCCACTCAAGGTCCAAGGATGCAACGCTCTCTTCTGGAAGTATGTTTGGAAAGTTGGTGAGACCCACATAGGAGGCCACATCTTTGATGTGTGGCCGCTGATGAGGCTTTTCCACAGCGTAGTGGTGCTGGTGAAATGTGACACAGGGTGGCTGAAGGACCCCAAGGGACATTCCTTTTGAGATCCCCATCATCACAAAGATTTCTGCTGCTGCCCAATGCTCTCCCACCACTGGGAAGCCACCCAAGCGGCCAAAGTCATACTTGCTGATGGCCATGAAGTCTGCTGCGTTGCTGTTATCAGTCTCAAACCGAATCTCCCTCAAACTGGCTGGTGTCTGAATCCTAATGATAGGCTTCTCTTCTGTCTCCTGCCTGTCCCACCTGAGGCTAAGCTCTCTGTAGACCTCTCTGCCATTCCAGTGAGCACGAAGCGCTGATTCCAGGTCCACCCTATGGGCCCTGTAGATAACGTTGTTCCTCCACATGTCTGCTGAGCTTAACAGAGATCCCATATCATTGGAAAGTATGGTATCCAAAGAAAGCAACACAAGGAACTTGCCCCTGGCTCTCCTGGCACCAACATTTCTGGCCACCAACTCAGAACACATGGACCCTCCTGGTGGTCCTATCAGAGTCCTCTCGTGAAGGAGCTTGCCAACACATGGTGGAGCCAGCTTAGTCACTTTTCTGGGCACTTGGATGATTCTCAAGCGAGGAAGAGCAGGATCAAAGCCTCCTTGAAGAAGATCTGAGATCTTCTGGAACTGATTCCCAAGCTGTGACTGCTGCACCCCCCAGTGAACCACAATGACCTCTGCATCCAACCTATTCTGGTGCACCATGTAGGAGAGGCTCTGCAAGCACGTCTTCAGTCTGAACAACATCCTCTCCTCCTCCTCCTCCTCCTCATTCAAGCCTTCCCCATGCATTCCCATGAAATCAGCTGCTTCATGATGGCGCTCAGGGAAAGAGATGGCCACAACAAATGTAAAGAGTGGTTCCAGTGAGGCTCTGAGGGGTGTTCGATGGAAGAAGACCCAGTAGGACAACACATACAAGGCAACAAGTACCACCCATGCAAGCACTCTTTTAGACCCCCACAGAGAAGGAAACCACTTCAGTCGCCCATGTAATGTGTTAATGTCTTTCCATTCGATCCTCAACAAAGATTTCCCCAGGGTTGTGGGGGAGCGTACAAGGAGAGGAGTTGATATCTGTGAATGGCTCTTGCTGGTGCTTGGGCTGAAGGTTCAGGGAAGTGTGAAGAAGCATTTGTCCCTTGGTGGGGCTGCATAGAGAGTGTTGTGTCATGTATGCACTTAACTTTATTTTTATTTTTATTTTTATTTTCTAAATGTCACAAGAATTGATTGTTGGCAAATAATTCTTCCAAAGAAAGAAATTCTTTGTACAAAGTTGTTGGTGGTAGTGGTAACCTTATCTTGCATCACCACATCGCACCACCAGGAAGTAGATGGTTGACAAACAGTGAAACAAACAATACATCCAACCCTCTCAAACAGATAAAGAACAATAAGAGACCAGATGATGAAAGGAAAGAGTTAGAGAGAGAAAGAAGAGAGGGTGGTTAACATAACAGAACAAAACAAAACCAAAACCAAAAACACAATCATATAAGAGAATCAATTCACATATTTATAACAGACTTGGATGCAAACAGGATCAGGGTTGGAGGAGGGGAGAACATGTTGTGCCAGTATGCAGTTGCATCAACGCGCTTGCTTTATCTTCCTCTTCCTCTTCCGTTCTCCTTCTCCTCTTGATCCAGCCAAATCATCCTCCTCCAGAACCAAAGTATTCCCCAGTTGTTATTCTTTCTTTTAAAGGGCACTTCCTCCATTTCCTCTTTTCATCCACCCGTTCAATACCTGTCCTGCGCAGTGAGGCCTCCCACGACTCCCTCCACAAAGTTTTGCAAGAATTTTTGACAAACTCTCGTATAGTTCGTGACCTCTTCTTTCCAGCCAATGAAGGCCTGATAGTCTGATATCTTCTCCGTGGTTCTCTCATACAGTTCAGACAAATAGTTGGTGTGCTTTTCCAGATCCTCCTGCAAGTAGACGTACAAGTTCTTCTCCTGGGCCCTGGCCTTATCAAGGTCGAGATAGAATCCATAGACATAGGACCACTCCAAGACACGGCGATTGCTCAGCAGCTGCTCCGTGGCTTCAGATAAAAACTTGGTGTCTGCTGCACGGACGTCGAACTTTTCCATAAGCGCAGTGCCCTTCTTGTCCGCACCCTTCCTCTGATCGTCTGCAATCTTCATAGCATTTTTATGTGACTCAAAGCGATGGAAATAGAACATGTAGTGTTCAAGCTCTGTCTTTACATCAGCAGCTTTAGTGTCCTCGTCCTTGGCATTAGACTTGTCGTACTTGTTGCAATTGTAATAGCCACCTGTGTGAGAACCATGTTCGCTCCAGGGTCCTCTGCACAGCCAGCAAAATTCAAAGCCACAGCCACCAGCGTTTTTCCTGCATGTCATGTGCATACAACCGCCATTCTTCTCGATAGGAGATCGACATAAAGGACACTTCTTTGTGTTGGCAATCATCCAGTTCACGTTCTCAGATTCATCAGCAGCTTTCTGAAGCCAGGATTCCACTTGTTCACAATCAGCAGGAATGTGATCACCAATTTCAAAATCGCAGCATCTGAAGCAAAAGCGGAATCCACATCCACATACGACAGCCTCTCTCCTTCCCTGCCTCTCACACCTCACGCAGTTATTGCAGTGAGGTGCTGGGCACCACTTCACCTTTGGATTGTCGTCCACAAATGATCTCAACAGGTACTTGGAATAGAGTGCATACTGCTTGGGGGGCACTATTTTCTTGAAGGCTTCCTCATGCACAACACTGTTGCATTTGGGCGCCATGCACTTCGCCAGGATACACTCAGGGCCGTCGGCGATCTTGACCTGCAAGGGAAAAAAAAGACAGAATTTGATTCAATAACGGCTCTAGAGATACTGGGGCCACATTCCCAATGTATATGTAACCACTTACTTTGAGGGGGGGGGGGGGGGATTATACAAACCTCCAAGTAGTTTTTCCAACATTCTGAGCAATATCTGTGGCCACAGGGCAAAGCAAAAGAATCTGAGTTTTTATATTCATCCATGCAAACGAGACACTCGCTTATTTGGTTTGGCTTATCTATTGGTTTTTCGAGGTCCAACGTGGGAACGCCAGCCTTTTTGCACACTTGATCTGGGTCCTCCATGTAGGCTTCTATTAACTTTTCTCTGTTCCATCTGTGAAAAGTAACGTTAGTCGGTCATTCATTAAAACAAAAAAAGTAACAGTGAAATTAGGGGAAATTACTTGAAGCTTCGCAGCAGACAGGCGGCCACTGCTCGGTTTGGTATTCCCAAAAATTCCATCACACCCTCTATTAACACTCTGGATTCCTTCAGCATTTGGTCCTCGCTGATCACTTCAAAAGAATGCTGTTTCGTGAGCGGCTCCTGAAAGTTCATGGGTTCGAGATCTTCTTCCCTCCCATCGTCTTCGCCGTCTTCGTCTATCTCCTCTTCCGATCCCTCTTCTTCATCCATGTACTCGTCCTCAGAGTATATATCTTCCGACAAGTCAGACATCGCGTGATTATGTGACAAATATGCGGTTCAAATTTTGCAATAGGTAATTGAAGAATCAATTGAATTGTGTGTGTGTTGATGTGTTGTGAAAGAGTCGTTTTTCCAGTCAGGGGGGCTTCTTTGTCTTGTTTTAATTACAGTTCGCCCTACACAAGAGAGACGAGGGCCCCCACACACACTCACAGAAGATGGCCCAGCGGCAGATACCTTGGTGGCCTTTTGTTTTGTCTTTTTTTTTTTTTGGTAAACTGAGAAAAAAGAGGCTTTCGGTGCCTCGGCGCTTCATTGGCGGCCAATGGCAATTTAGCTTTTCGGGTTAATTGAAAAGAAATTGAAATTTCAGGAATTCATTCAGCCAATCGAACTTGAAATTTAGAATTTTACAATTTCTTCGAAAAATATTACGGAGTTAAGTTTCTCATTCTTCAATTCCAAAATCCTTCATAAAATTATATAAAATTTAATAGAGTTGAGAAGTTGTTTTTCTCTTGTTTTTAAAAAAATGTGTAGATAGTTTGATATCATTTTTTTTATAAATCATATTTGTTTTTAATTGTTGTATTTTATAATATTTGAAAACATGACAAAAACCAGACAATAGTAAGCACATTCTTCCCTTGAGGAATGTAAGACACTTTGTGTTGGCCGTAGTTTATTTGTCCTATTGTAGTAGGATATTTCCGGACAAAAGTCCGCGTATCCTGTCAAAGTGCAAGGGGTCGAGTTTTCTTCCCTGGGAAGACACCATTATCCAGTTTACCCCTAATGGTCAGTTTTATATTTAAAAAACCCAATTTATGGACTATTTCATATATGGCGATACAACAAATCGCCTACATCAAAAACATACATATACCTGAGTAAGAACTTCAGTGTGCACTTCACTTCTTTAAGACACTTAATCCTCTTCCTCTGCCCTCTCAAAAACTCGACTTGTTGTTGAATTCAAACAACACAAAACAAATAACAATGAGAATCGTCGTGGGTGGAGCAACTGGAAACACTGGCGTCTCTGTCGTCAAAGCCCTTGCCAGCGCAGGCCACACTGTGGTTGCTGTCACAAGAGATCCTCAAGGCAAAGCAGCCAAAGAACTGACAGCACTGCCAGGAGTGGAAGCCAAACTTCGCAGTGAGGCCTTTGATCAACCAGCAGACAGGCATTTACTCCCCACCACGTTCATATATATGCATATGTGCTTAGATAATAAGTACTACCTATCTGATACATAAGTTACCTTGTTATATGATACAGAGCATATCTGGCGAGCCACAACTTTCTTGACCAGTTCGTTGATGAGACAGATTTCATCGTTGCTGCAAGAAAGGCTGGAGTGAAATACATTGTCAAGTTGGCCACCTTTGAAGGTTGGATGAACGTTTACGCTGAACCCTTCTATGGTCGTGCCCATTTAGCTGTGGAGTACTTCCTGGAGCATGGGGACATCCCGTTCACTTCTCTGCGTGCCAATATGTTCCATAATTATCTGGGAGTGGATTGGGACTCAGTGCCAAACACCAAAAAGTTCAAGACCCTCCTGGGTGAAGCGTCTGTGGCCGCAATTGATCCAGTAGATGTGGGGAAGGCAGCAGCAGCACTTCTTCTCTTGGATGACCCTTCGGCCCACTTTGGCAAGAAATACATGTTGACTGGGCCAGAGGATGTGAATAACAGGAGCATTGAAGCAGCGCTGAGTGAAGTGTTGCAAAGGGAGGTGGTGTTTGAGAGAAGCCTGACCAAAGAGGAGATCAGGCAATCGAGAAGTAGCCGGTACCCTGAGAAGGTGTTGGATGGAGTCCTCTCTGGTCTTGAAGACGTTCGCCAAGGCAAGGGAGACAGAGCACACACTCGAACATCTCCAGAGATAGAGGCGCTGGCTCCTCCAACAGGTACACTGAAGGAGTATCTGAGGAAGTACTACCATGCCAAGAACTAAAGGGGAAGAGTATGAGTGGAGTAAAGTTGGAAAGCAGCGCGCGAGGGCGGTCGTGTGGACAGCTAGAGATGAAAGAAAGGAATAAAGTTTTAAAAATTCATTAATTCATCGTTTAAAATATATTCTAAAGACGGGGGTTTGAGTCGGAGTTGGACGTCAGAGAGTCGTTCTCACGGGAGTGAATTGGGTTCCAACTTTGGCTTGGTATCGTCGACTTTACCTGTTAAGAGGAGTAAAAACTGACACACAGGTACCACTTAGATACTCAGAGGCCGGAGTACCTAACAGAACCAGTGCAGGTCTTTTAGGTCCAGAATGTCTTTTTAGTTCTTCTGACCATTGTTTGCCGGCTCTCACCCACTACCATCAGGCTAAGCACAAAGTGGTCATCTCCTGAAAACTCTAGCGGCACTTCAAGTTATTGAACAAAACTTACTTCTACTTCTTTGGCTTCCATATTGCTCAAGCAAAGCCTCCAGGCGTTCCATGTATTGTTGTTTCCAGTTCTCTTGAGTGGGCTTCCACTTGCCATGGCAAAGGCAAAACCGCCTTCATAGACTATCATTGCTGCTTGATTCATTCAGCACCTGTACTTGGAGAAACAGCATCTTAAGATTGTTTTTCTGCATTACAATCACTAAAAGAAAGATGTACCCAACACTTGGGCGAGCCTGCAAGTCATGAGGTCCCAGGAATTTTAATATACACCAGAGCACATCAACAGGCAGTGACAAAAAGGAGAGCATTTGTCCATGCAGGTTCAGGCTGAATCACACCCAATCCACTATATGATGTGAGTTCGAGGGCTTGCTCACCCCTACAGGTCTTGGCTTTCCACGAAGTCGAAGCTGGGACACTAAAATAATTATTAGATTTCTTATTTTCAGAAAGGACACCCTGACACTCAAGGAAAAAAGGCCTTCATTTTTTTTCCATGAGGGCATGTTAGGAAAAAAGGTGGGGTTTATATGTCTTAGGTTCACGGACACCCCTACACAGTGAAAAAAAGCAGGGGAAATAGCAGGAGTAGGGGTGTCCGTGAACTCAAGACATATCTTTTTACTGCAACTCTAACTAATATGTCAAATTCTTGACAATGTTTGTTACAACTCTTTTGTGGTGAAGATAAAGATAACAGTGTCTGAAGACGGACCCAACTGTCTGGAGGCAATATGACACTCAAGTTGGAGTATCTTCAGTGCTGCGCCCATGATGCTCTCTGCCAACAAAAGGTATTCGTGGTTGTTGTTGATAATACTACTACTGTTGCACAGTTCTTGGTTTGTCTGTTTCTTGCCGCCAGGCGAAGAATTCATCTTCTTTGTTGTCAACGTTTGTGTCCTCTTCCATTGAAAGTTAAAATCACTGATCACATACTCCTTCTGATATAGTATGTATCAGTAAATCCTCTCCTCAGCAACAACAGCAACACCAGATGAGAGATACCTTTTTAGTGTAAGGAACAAGGTTGAGAGTATCCACCGGCTTCTGGAAGAGCTCTTTCCATAGGTCTTTGCACAAAAACTTGATTTTGACCAGAGTGTTCCCTTGCTCTACGAGCTTTTTTACAGGAACTTTGCTTATATTACATATCAGCCTTTGGTGGATCATCCTGGTGGGTGGAAAGGAAAGAATCAATGAATGGGAGTTCCCTCTCTGCTCCCTTTTAAAGCTAGGGTGGCTTCTGTTACTTCTCTATTAGTGTCATTCCAATCCAAGAGCCCAAGCACTGGATAGCAAAATTACACCTCCTGCGTGCAGTGAACAATATGATTCTGTCCACGATCTCCATGATGTGGTCAACCCAGAGTGTCTTATTCTTTACACAATCCATGCAAAGGGAAAAGGCAACAAAGGATTCTCTCCATGAATGGCACAAGGGCAGTTTTCCCCTCTTAAGTGCTGCAAAGTTTTGGTCAAAACTTGCCTTAACAGAGTTTGGCAGTTGATCAAGGGAAGATTCCAGTGCCTGTTGGTATGTACAATGAAACCAGAG
>MRZZ01000289.1:0-10834 GCA_002025285.1 Acanthamoeba comandoni | reverse complement strand
CACACATGTGCCAATGCAGCTCGTGGAGGCCATTTGGAAGTGTTGAAGTTTATTTTCCTTTGAAACTATTTTACAAGCAGAGGAATGTACAACAACAACAACCCACTCGACCTTGCACAGAGATAGTAAGTAGCCTTCAGACAACAAATATATTAACAAACCATGAAGCAGTGGGTGGTAAGCGTGTGTCACTGTGTGTGAGTGTGTGTGTTTTCATTTATTTGTACAACCACAAGAAAAGAAGACTTCCATTGATCTCAGCGCATAGCCAAGGCTAACTAGTTAGCACAATGTGCATCCCAAGCCAAGTGCAAGAGGGTCCCCTGTTTCCTAAACAAGGTGCTTCTTCTTCTTTTGCTTCATCTTTATGGCATGTGGACACGAGATAGTTGGTGCAGATGCATCTGATAGCGTTGAGCGTGCAGCAGGGCGATCGGGTGAGACGAGATCCATTCGTGCGTGGCCGCCAACATCTGTTCCAAAAGCCTCCATTTGCCAGTGTGGACCAGCACTTCGGCGACCATGTTGAAGAACGACGTGTGAGTCGCTGGACACTGCTTTAATCCTCCTGCACGCTCCCGCGCCTACATGAGTGTGTGAGGTAGAGAATGACCACCACAACACACACAGACACACACCACAGACACACAGACACACACAGAAGAGAGAGAGAGAGAGAGATGTATGGTCAGCCATAAGCCATGGCATAGTGACCGTGGGTTCAGGGAGCGAGGTACCCATTTAATGTAGAGAGTGGCCCAATGTAGTGCCTGGTCTTCATCTTCGAGGAGATAATGGTATGCTGAGCGTGTGCCCAAGATATCCAATTCGAGTGTCAGCAACATCGTGGGACCAACTCTACTTCCTTCAAATTATAATATGTATTTTATATCATCACGAACAAACACAAGATGACATGAGACATACCCCATTCGTTCGTAAGTTGTTGAAGGAGTTCAATGGCAGCAGCCAGTGAGGAAAAGTACGATTCATCTTCTCTTTGTGTGTGAAATCTT
The DNA here is from genome assembly GCA_002025285.1 of Acanthamoeba comandoni. Lineage (NCBI taxonomy): Eukaryota > Discosea > Longamoebia > Acanthamoebidae > Acanthamoeba > Acanthamoeba comandoni. The sequence continues at coordinate 9,818 of MRZZ01000289.1, read as the reverse complement.
CTTTCTGCTGGTGATGGCCAACATGTTGTGCGCTTCTTCATTTCTACCATTACAAGACATGTGGTAAGAAGCTTGGCAATACGTTTGGTTCCGGTGTGGAAGCTATCCGTAGGTTCTACTTCTGCTGTGGGCGTATGGGCCAAACGGTATGACCTATGTGTATCAACACGTGGACACAGATTCACTTCTCTTTTGTGTGTTTGTTCGATGAGAGAAGATGAGACCATGCAAACAAACACAAAGCTCTTAAATGGTAGTGTATGGGAGATGACATGTACTTATTGTATTCACGAAGAATGAAGTGCTTTTCTTGAATTGGAGTGTTGGGATCCATAATGCCACAATACAGCACCCTTGAATATATATCTGCAAAAACCAAACAATACAAAAGTGGAATATCTGAAGTAAGTGTGTGTCTGTGGCTGATTGAATGCGTTGCAAACGACTGACCAGATCCCATTGCATTGAGTCTTCTCAATATACTTCTTGCTAAAGTTATGTAATAGGAATATTGTGTCAACTGAGCCTGTATTTGTTGTTTAGAAGTTAGAACACGTTAACTCATTTTACTAGAGATGTTGCATATTGACAAGACTAACAAAAAAAGAGAAGGATACCCGACTAAAGGATAAGTATGCCATGCACACGAGGCCCTCAGCGACCTCCATGTGACTGCTGTCAAAGAGATATTCCAGGAGGTGGCGTGCTCGCATCATGAACTCCACCTCCTTCTGCTTGTCACCCACCAGCTGCGATGCTACAGTTGAGGTCACATGTGGCGTGGTGTGTGTTAGAGATGGTTAACTATTGGGAATTGGCATCATCTAATCCTTGAAGTGCTTTTAATTTGAGAGTACGTACCACAGGCCATGGCCACGTGGACGTTGAACAAAAGTGGGAAATCCTCAATCCTCTCACTTGGTTGGCCCAGCAGTGCAAACCTGATGCTGTCTTCGTGCAAGACTGAAGGATGCAATGGCACCAGTACCGACAGATGTTTCTCATACTGGCTGATAAGATTTACAAGGTTGGTCCACAGGGAGAGCTCTGTGTCTGCATTCCACAGCCCTCTCTTTCTTCTGCAGAAGTTATTCTTGTTGTATTCCCCAGTGGCCATGTTCTTCTGTTCCTTCATCTTCTCTATTTTCGTTCCCTTACTTACTCCAGTACGTGCATTGCATACTGCAGCAGACACACGTGTGGCACCTGCAGCCTTTTGTGATTGCTTACCCTTTTTTTCATTCTTCTTCTTCTTCTTCTTTTGTTTCTTCTTTGTTCCTGTTTTGGATCTCTGGGTCAGGTAGCGATGAAAAAAAAGGCCAACCTCCTCCACACACTGAGTTGCAAAGAGTGCCACGTTGAGTGAGTATTCCTCTTCCTCTTCCTTTTCCTCTTCTTCGCTTGAAGCCATCCCAGGCGGTTTGGGTGAAGTATCCATCATCATAACTGTTATTACAAAGTGATACTTCCATACCCCCCCCCCCAAGAACTTTAATATATTATGTGGAATTATCGTTTGCCCACGGAAGATGTACGAACTTGTCTATGTCCATAATGCTAGATAAGGAAAACGGTTTTTTGTTGTTCAGCTGTAACTGTGTAAGCTGCCAAACAAGAAGTCCACTTCCCCAATCTTCAACTCCTTCATTATCTCAATCCAAACCTTCATATCTGCTTCACTTGTGGGGCTGATGCGCTGCTCATAGTAATATCCCTTTCAATACACCTTTGGCCAGTGTAAACAAGCAACCCATAGAGCACTTTTGGCATGTCCTCATCTTCAAGATTGAAGATACTGTGAATATTATGAATATGTGTATCGCAGTTTGTTATTTTAGTTCGAAGTTAAGATCTAGAAATTTCTAGATCTTTCGTGATCTAAAAATTGGACCAATAGAATGCAAATGTCCCTTCGCTCAACAACAAAAAACAGGAAAAAAAGAGCCATTTTCTACATCTTCCCTTCTCTCTATCAGTTGGAGCTCCAACTGGCAATCTCTCTTCTTCTTCTTCTTCTACAGATGGATGCTCTTCAGAAAGGCTGGATTCTAGCAATGCTCGTCAGCGCTCTAGTGCTCTGCGTGCACTCAGGACAACTGTGTACCTGACCAAACTATCTAGATTGTCTTTTGTCTTTTGTTGTTGTTGTCGTTCTGTTTGTCATTACGTCGCTTATGATTAATCCCCTCTCGCCCCCCCCCCTTGCCTGAATTGTGTCTCTCAAAGCCGCCGAGCTTCAGCTGGATGATTGCGAAGCAGATCTGAAACAGAGCCTCGTGGGGATAGCAAACGCCGAGGTTGACCTCGAGGTCTGCAACTCATCACTCAAGAAGGTAAGCATAGCGCTGATGCCAATTCCAAATCCTTCAAGAAGAAGAAGAAGAAGAGAGAGAGGAAGGTGGCTGGCGTTCATTCCAAACTCGTTTCCTTGACACATGACCACACATCATCTCAGTTAAAGTCCCAAGTGACAGCTGCCCGAAACGAGCTTAGTGACCTTGAGAACGAGATTAAGCACTGCATAGAGCCTGAACTTAAGGCACGAAAAATGAAACAAGAACCAAACCCTAACCTGTTTATGTGCCGCACTGCACAATTGTGACTAACGTTGCCATCTGTGATCTCCACACCATACCATTCTCAGACGAAGTGGGAAACTGAGTTTCGCGCTTTTGAGGCAGAGCTCACAAGGATTGCTGCCGATTACAAACCAAAAGAACCTCTGACAGACAGAGAAAAACGAGATGACGTTCAGAGTGTGAACCTACCTGCGATCACCACCGAAGAGCTGTTGCATGCTTGTCAGGAGAAGCTGCTGGAGGAGCAAAAGGAGCTAAACAAACTGCTTGGTACCAAAACATTCTGCGATGCCACACACACTTACCAGAACAAAGTACTTAGCGCTCTGGTCCACTTTATTGCTTGGGCAAGGCAGTTGAAAGCAGAATGCCTTGAATCCATTTAGAATGAGTATTCTAAGATATGGGATTCGCTAAATTCCTCAACATGAAAACTTATGTTCCTCTTGGTTAGTGTGTATTTATTAGTTAGCAAAACAAGAATAAAGATAAGATATTACATGCCTGGTCGTGATGTCTCTTTCTTACATATTTACATGTATTAATGTTGTGTTGATGTCACACTGGGCACTTGTTCGGAGGGCAGAGGCAAGATATGCGTTGCATAGTCGAAGCTCTGGCCACAAAAGTTGCATATCAAGTTATTATTATTTTCTGGGAATTTAGAAGCAGGTTGCAGCTGCTTCTCTCTTTTCTTCAAAGTAGCTTGTGCGTTTTTAAGGTGAAGACACAAAAATTACAGACAAGATATAGAGAGTGGTTAGCCATGAGCCTTTTTTACTTGAGAGAGCTAGAGAGAGAGGGAATTGCATGTGAGATGATACCTTCTTTTCGAGGAGAAGGTGGGAGGGGATTGGCAACATTAGTAACTTTCCTCTCTCGGAAGTAGCTCTTGTGTATCATGCAAGGCTTCTTTAACTTTGCTTCAACTGCGGATTCATAGCCGATCACTTTCCTTGCCATCTCGCAATGGCGCTTGTAATCTGCCACACTGATTTCATGTTCTGTTTTCTTGTGCTGAGAGCGACAATAGAGAAAAGAATGAGAAGAAAAGAATAAATACAGAGAAGACGAAACAGTTAGCAAAAACTGTTCCAGAAGCTTCCATCTAATGCAGGAAGCAGAACATAGGTTAAGAAACCAAGGAAGTTCCGTCACAGACTGCACGAAGAGGGCGGAAGACCGATATGCACCTGTGTAAATGTGTTTTTGACTGGTTTGAAATTCTTCACCTCGTAGTGCTCTCCATTGCTATAAATAATCACCTCCTTGATAGAAGAACGGAGGTATGTCAAGACACAAGAAAGATCGAAGAGGCAATGTTTCTTGCATTCAATGGGGAGGGGGGGAATGGACATACAAAGTATTGAAGGTGCTTCCAGCGAGACCTCCATCTGTCCCTGAATTCCCTGGCCACAGCCAGAGGCGAACAGTAAGATTTTTGAGGGAGGTAAGTTAATGCAGGTCTTCTTTGCGTCCAAGATGACACAAAGTACATTAGCACGCCTGCACATATAATGTTGCAAAGCTCATCAGCATATAGACTGAAATCTTCACAAAAAATGATTGGATTCGCCAAAAAGAAAAGCCACAGTACCAATCAGAACCAAGGAGATGTTGAGGATTACGTAGAATGCTTCCCACAAAGCAGGATTGAAGATGAGGCTCCACAACGAGGTTGTTGCCATTATCTTTAAATTAATTTGTTCCCCCCTCTAAATTTACTAAGAATATTTTAGGAATCTTACAAATAATTTTAAATTAAAAATTAAAGAATTGGTTAATAGAAGGCACCTTAGCTTAGTGGTAGAGCGTCAGTCTTGTAAACTGAAGGTCATGGGTTCAATCCCCATAGGTGCCTCTCATTTTTTTTTTTTATTTTTTGTCCAATTATTTGCTGGTACCTGGATTCTCAAGGTGAGCAAAAAGTAAGGTTACATTAAAGTAAGACAATCTGCAAATTGTGTTAAGCACGTCACAGAGGCACTTACAGTCCCTGAACTTTCACAAAATGGGAGCAACAAATGAAGGCAAGCAGGCGTCTCTGTCATGTCTACATTCCTTTGTTCCCACTGCTTGGGCGATGTGCAAACTGCAGACATGAGACATGTCGCAAATTGCAGATTGTCTGCAAAGTGTAAAAAAAATATTGCACCCTTACACATAACTCCGAGCAAGATGAACCCAGAAATAAGACCAAAAAAACATAATTAATTCGAGTTTCGAAATAATTGGCTAAAAAGTATTGATTTCCGTTGGCCTGATGATCTCCTCACCAATGAAAACAAGAACAAATTGTCCAAAATAGAATAAATAGTACTGTATTTTTTTTTTATTTCAATTTTATGAAGCAGAGCTCTCTTTTCTCAGGCCTCTGGCCTGTAGGAGCCTTTTATTTTAAGGGTAAAAAAAAACTATAACACAAACAAACAATCTCTTTCTCTCTTGCTGTATCTCTCTCTCTCTCTCTCTTTGCTCTCTGCTATGTTTTGCTGATTCTGTTTCGTTGTTGCTTGATCTGTTGCTTGATCCAGTTGGCGAGCTTTTCCGTGGACGGCGAGATGTTGAGCGATCGGTGCGGCATTCGGCAGGGCTGGTGTGATGTGCACTTCTTCGTCGTGTAATTTTGCCACCGCTCGATGAGAGATTGGGAAGCCGAGGAGTGTTCATAGTCTATCTGTTCCTCTTTGTAGTCCAAGCCCAGTTGGATCGCCATCGGGCGGTAGAACCTCTGGTAGAGGAACTTCGGAGGAAACACCTCGTAGACGGCCGCCCCTGGGGGAAGGAAAAGGAGATTCGCGAGGGCGGCCCCGTGGGCTGCCACAAGTATGGTGGTGCCCCTTAGCCAGGCCACTTGCTGCAAAAAATCCTGTTCCTTCCTTAGCTCTATAATCTGGAATTCTACTCCCAAGTCTAGTAGTCGAGGGGCCAAAAAACAACAATGTGGCATCAGCCATCAGTACAAACAGAAATAGCATAGACCTATAGGAAAAGGATGGAGTATGGTTTGGAAGGAGGGCACAAACCAGATAGCATCTGGACAATCTCCTTCTTGTTGAGAAATTTTCGATTATTTTCACTGCGTATGAGAATTGTGACAGTGGGGGAGCTGCGTATACGCAACGGTCCAAGATGGAAGATATCATAGGCACGTTCTCTCAGGATTTCAACCAAAGGTGGAAGCTCTGTGTTAGTGGGGGGCAAAGGGATCAGATAGAAAGCAACAAGAGAGAATCAATAATTCAGAGAAGAAGTGGAGAGGATCGTTTACGGTTTGATTTTGATTCGCTAGAGAAAATGGCTTCCTCATAGCAGATGAGGTCATCTCCAGTACCTTTAGCTTCCTTTGTTGGATCCAAGATGTGCTTACTGGGCGCTGCATCATTAAATATAATCTGGAACCTGTGCATAGTTTGGTGTGTGTGTGTGAGAGAGAGAGAATCAGTCTAGAAGCTCATCTGGAGATACAACAAGATAGATGAAGACTCTTTCTTACATTCCCTTTTTCCAGTTGGAGACTTGTCCAGACATGACAATATGATCAGCTTGGATGGGCTCAGTTTCGTTGTTCCCATTGAGCAAGAAGTGGGTTTCACACATCCGTACAAAACTGTGGTAGATGTTCGTAGAAAGATCTATAGCAATGGTGCGTCCTGGCACCACGATGGCGGACTTGTCCCAGAGCTTCTGGGGCAGATGTTCTACTACAAAATGATGTCTCAGAGTGCTCATCTCGTTCAGGAAACCCTGGTCTTCTTTGGGGTGCACGTAATAGGCGAGTTTGGAGTAGTCATAGCATATCCTCTTGACATGATAGCGCCTCTTAGGTGGTTCATATTGAAAACCATAACGGGTGAGGGCTATGGAACTCTCAGAAAGCCAAGAATGTAAGTTATCAACAGTATAAGAGATCTTCTTGAGCTCTTCGATGTCACCTGTGTCGATTGAAGGAGGAGGTTTAATGAACAGGAAGGGAAGAAGAAGGGCCCTTTGTCGTCATCTCTCTCTTCTCTCTTCTCTCTTCTCCCTCTCAGGAGAAGATGGCTCTCCTTAAATTGAATAAGAAAGAAAAGCTAAGTCTCACACTTACTCCATAAAGGCAGAGGGTCTTCAGTTGTGGAATTGGTGGATGGGCAATGGCAATCGATCTCGTTCAAGGAGGGCGCACGGATAACGTTTGAAAAAATTGTTTGGATAGATGACGATGAATTGTTTATGGAGGTTGTTGTGAAAAACAGTGAGAGTATCAGAAAGCCAACAACCACAACAAAGGGCAATACCACACTGGACCGCCACTCCATTTTTTGTCCTTGCTCTTCTTCTTGTTGTTGTTGTGGGTGTTAGGCTTTCTTGTGTGGGGAGTCGGGCTCAAACGCAACTTCCTTTTTCAGGAAATTAATTAAAATTATGCACATTCAGTTAAGTTCAGGAAATTGTGCGGGCGAATGAGAAATTATTGTGTATTTTGTTTGTGATTTATGCCGCTCCAACTTCAAAGAAGAAGAAGCAAGATGGCTGATCACCATCTTCGCGGGCGTGCCCCTCCATTATGCACGATCGAGCCCCCCCTCCAAATATGCAAGTGCTATTCACACACATTTTGTGCCTGAATTAAATATTCAAAGAAAGAGCGCCTTCTCCCCACAAGAGTGTTTATGCTTCCCTTCCCGTATGGACTTTGCAGCCCAGCCCTCTCAGGACTTGACCTGCTGCACACTTTCTGTGCGTCCCCTTTACAGCCCTGACATGACATGATTAAGAATTAACTGGCCTGTGTACACAGTTGACCAACACAACTTTCTTCTTCTTTCCATTCCTGTATTGGATTATGTGCACTGATTTTTTTTTTAGCTGTCATATCATTTAATTACATCAAGTTGTAACCAAGATGCAAGATGAGGCGAGGCGCCTCATCTTCAAACACCCCCCCCCAAAATTGTTGGCGCACCACACGTCGCCGACACAATTTCAAAGTCTACAAAAAAACTTCTCAGAAAAAGTTGAGATATGTGGTGCCACCTCCGCAGACCACCAGAACAGACAGACAGTGGTGGCTCACATATTTAGCCGAATCTTGAAGAGACTCATTACATCAATCTAAGAATTCTTTTAACTTGGTTGGTGTGCGTGTCCTTTTCTTTCTTTTGTTGTGTGTGTGCGTGGTACTGGGGACGAACCTGAGGCCTCACCTGCCATTATGGCAGCAAATCACCAAGGAAGACCAATGTTGTCTTTCCCTGGTGGGGATGCACACAATATCGCAAGACTGGCACGCCTCAATAGAAACCTCTCTTTGGAGATTGATGAAGCACTGCACGATGTGCCCTTGAGTCTTGTTCATCAACAAAAACAACCACAAAGCCTGCACAGAAGTCAGTCGCTTGATGTAATAAAGAAAGCACGTTTCTCGCCAACGGCGCGTAAAAACAAGCAATGGGAAGAAGATAGGGAGAAATTGGGGGCGGCAATAAAGCGATTGTCGCTTGACATGAAGAAGCTCACCGAAAAGCTTGCCTACATGAAAAATGCCAATGGGTGGATAGGACTCGATAAGAAAAACAGAAAGAAGATGATCGAAGAAATGAAGCTTACGATAGCTTCAAAGAAGAAGGAACTCGAACAGAAGAAGCTGGCCTTGTTCAGGTGACCTCTCTAGCCTCTCTTTACCTGCGCATTTCTATCGAATTCTAGTGGATGTCTTGCAAGACAATCTCTGTGCAAGAACCTCACTGCCTATTGATTTGCCTGCGTTACTTTGTGGGGGGGGGGTCTACGTAACTTTTGGCGCGAAAAGATCTTGTCTTCATATTTCGAAATTATTTTCTAAGAATTTTAAATTCTTCGAACTATTCCATTTATTTGCTGCGTGCCTTACATGCCCTCTCTGTGTGTGTTAGGTTGAGGAGTGATGAGGTGCTTGTGAAGGAGAAGAAGCAGAATGTTTTGCAGCAGATTTGCACAAAGCAGGATTCCTTCTTGCAGTTCATCAGGCGGAACAAGGAGAAGCAAATGGGACTCGACAAGTACTATTATGCTGAAAACACAAAGAATCCTGAAGAGTGGGAAAAGCTGACAGCAAGTTGTGGCCATGTGGACACACAGAACGACCAAACAAAAGAAGTCTGTTGGAATGAGGTCATACTGAAAGAAAATGGTAGACTGGGTAAGTTGATAATGAGTATGAATCCCCTTTCTTCTCAATGCTAAGTTGGCCACCGTTGGCAGGTGGTGGAAGCTTTGGTGAAGTCAGTGAGGGCTTCGTTCCATCGATTGGCAAGGTTGCAGTGAAGATATTGAGACCTTCCTCTATGCAAGTGATCAGCTTTAGACGAGAGCTCAACGCATTGAGGAGGACAGCAGATTGTCCCTTGATTGTAAAGCTGAAGGGGTTCTGCGTGCGGCCTCACTATGCCTTGTTCACAGAGTTGTGCGAAGGTAAGTAAGAAGAGTTGGCTTTAAAGAAAACCTTGTGGACACTCATTTTTTTTCTGTGCTTACAAAAGGTGGAAGTTTGGACACTGTGCTGAAACAAATCAAACTCTCAGAGCGTGCTGCGGTCCATATTGCGCTTCAGGTAGCCGAAGCGATGAACCACCTGCTGTCCATGACTCCTCCCATCTTCCACAGAGACCTCTCCACGGCGAACGTTTTCCTTCGCCGCCAGAGCGACTACCGAAGCGTGTGTCTGGGCGATTTCGGTATTGCAGTGGACGTGGCTAGCGGGGAGGTGTATCCCACCGATCCGTCAGTCAAGTCGAAGAACGGCAATCCACGATACAGAGCGCCTGAAGTGACACTCACAGGTAACTCTCTCCTCTCTCTTGTGTGTGTGTGTGTGTGTGGTAAAAACATCCGATCACACGATTGTAAAACAAAAAAAAATGCTGAATGTTGTCTTTTTCTTAAAATGTAATGTATGTGACGTTGTGTTGTGTTCTATTATTCAGGACACTACCATGCCAAGTCGGATGTCTATTCGTTTGGAAATCTGTTCTTTGAGCTCCTCACGAGCTGCATTCCATTCCCTTTGGTTGAAGCGAAGGACGTCGCGCAGCACATTGCACAGGGCCACATCCCCAAGTTCCCAAAGCACTGCCGCGTCGAGAAGGCCATTAAGGGCCTGGTGCACAAGTGCTGGAGGAGAAACCCTGCGAACCGGCCCAGCTTTGGCGACATCATGGCCTCCCTCAGAAGATGGGAGGCCAAGCAAAAGAGCCACTCTCTCTGAAAAAAAAAAAA
>MRZZ01000284.1:0-19508 GCA_002025285.1 Acanthamoeba comandoni | reverse complement strand
GTGGCAGAGGTCGGAGGTTAGCCATGCACATGGCTTCAATTGAAGTGAGATCGCGAGGTTTATGGTACCTTTGGGTATGGTGAGCCCACTGGGTCTGTTTGTAACATATTTCTTCAATAGCTCCATTATAACATCAACTGGTGTGAATTGTGTATGTGAGAAAATTAAAAAAAAATGAGATGCAAACAGTAGGTGGGTGAGGACGGAGTAAGCTTGCTTTTTTCTGTGGAATAATGTTGGTTGGCAGATGGGGTTATCGCTAGTAGACGCAGAATATCCAGACAAGGGAAAAGCCTCTCCGCGGAGAGGACTGAAAGAAGTCTTTCCATTAAATTATACACCTGTGTTGCGTTATCAATAATACTTCTTTCAAGGTTGTCCTTGTTATTCCTCAAAAACACTTGTAGATAGTCCAACGTGTGACTTTCTTGCTCAGATAAAGTTATCTTCTCTTGCTCCAGAAATTCTTTCATTTTTGCGATTATTTTTTGTGCGTTTTCTGCTCCATTGTTGAACAGAACTGGCTGTGAATGCTGTAAATGAGATAAAGCTATCTTCTCGTGTTTGTGGCCCGTCTTAGAAGTGATCGGAATATCAGGTACTTGAGCAGAAGTTTGGGTATAACCTTTCAAAATCATCTTTAGCCAAGGAGTTTAACAGCCAGTGGTCTCTGCGCTCGCTCTCTACACAACACACATGCACTAACAAATAGATGTCATGAATAAGTACCCGTAGAAGGCAAGCCGCCTATTCCTCCCATAGAACCGAGAAGAGAAGTGATATCATCTGTGTGAGTTGCGATAATTAAACGATAATTACCAAATACAAGTGACAAGAAACACTGAATTTGTTATAAAGAAGAAGTGCCGTGATGGTGTGGCTACCTTGCGGCGAGCTGTTTGGCGTCGCGGATACCTGCTGTCTCATGCGATTCTGCATATTCTCCACCATGGGACGGAACATTTGTCCCAGCGGGGTGCTTAGAACTTCTTGTGGCAAACCTGTAATATCTGTGCGCGGACTCTTTGATTAGAAATTCTAAAGGATGTGAAAGGATATAGGATGAACAGTACAGGCAGGAATGGGGCGTCCTGTCAAAAACATCACAGCTTCATTTGTAAAATTGTTGCAGTTGTTGTTTATCAAATCATAGGACATCATGTTATATCTTGTTAATGATTACAGTTAATAATTTCTGTGTATGTTTACGTTATAGAAGTGCATATGTAAATTTTGATGAACATTTTATACCTGGGCCTAATGCCATCCAACATCTCAGAGAATAAGTCTTGAGGTATAGAAGTTACGCCCATACTGTGATAGAAAGTGAATCTCCTGAATTATGCGAAATTTAATATCTCTGCACGAAGGAATGCTTACTCGATTTGCTGCACAGGTGAACCATAGGGCGTTTGGCCTGGCTCCATGTCAAAGATACCGCCTCCACCAAAGAAGTATTCCCTTCCATAGATCACCACTGCTGTGTGCCTTTGTAAGAACGGAAATGGCGCGCAGTGTCGAAATGATTAGTGAAAGAGCTGTATCATAGTTTGGATTGAGTTTGGGGATAAGCACCAAATGCCCTCAATGTGCTTGCCAAGGAATTGTTGCGAGAACTGCCTTGCAAGTCCCATGCTGAGGTCATAGAGGTAGACCTTCACTGGGATGTATTTCAATTCGGTATCTGGCTGTTGTGGCTGCATTGTGATGCAAACTTTGGGGGGGGGGATCAAGGGATAAATAATGGGCGCAACAGCTGAATCTTGTTGTCAATCAAAGCAAAACACTGGTGGGACCACTTACTTTAGCGAAGTGTTGGTTTGCAAGACAGGCGCAACAGCTGAATCGTGTTGCCAATCAAAGCAAAACTGCCTGCACAAGAATGAGCTGTCACACTACCGGGCGGCACACATATTGTTTTGAGTATCAGAAAGATCTAGACCAGTCTAGAAAAGCCCGGAGGTTGTACAAACGGAAAACCAATCAAACCTGGTCGGGTTGGCGGAGCGGTTAGATTTTTGGCCAATGCCAAATCAAAGATTTCCAACGACAGGAGGAAAGAGAGGGGGGCTTGCTTGGTGGTGGCTCGCACACTTTTGATTCCAGGCCTAATTAATTCGGTGCTACGTGGTTGCATTTGCTCGTCTTGCTTGCGCGTCTCTTTGTGCGTGGTATTTTGTGTTGCTGCTTCCCCGAAGCGATCTTTGACCCCCCCCCGCCTCCCCCTGTGGAGATGCTAGGGCAGGCACCCGAGAGACGCCCCTACATTATTAATTAAATACTTCTCAGTGTAGTATGAACCTCAAACTGAGAGACAACACCAAAATGAGTACCCCTTATGATGATTGGAACTTTAGGTTGCCCCCCTTTGAATTTATAGTATTATGAGCTTTTTTCATGAAAAAACTCAGCCTAAAAAAATATCTTCTTCAAGGAGGGACCGTGAAAGAGAGTTTCAAGTGCGAGAGAGGGATCCTCGTTATCCGCTGAAGAGAGAATGGAGAGAAAGGTAAGAGCCTATCTGTATGTTCACTTGATGAGACATTTTGGCCTAATTATCCTTAACACGGCCTACAGAGATAAAGAGTCGGAGAAAGACTATTACAGAAGTGGCCGTGGGCCGTCTCCCAAGCGCAGAAAGACTTTGAGAGAAGATATTGAACCCATGGGTATTAATATTTGTCCTTTTTGCCCCTTTTGCCCCCCCCCCCTGTGTTGGCCATGTAGATTGAATAACGTCAACCTCTGTATTATGTAACTAGGTGGCTTTAATTATTCCTTGCCCCCATCACCGCCTAAAGATCTTGTACGATCGAGCTCGTCCCGAGTATTATGAGGTAATTCAACATTTCTGTTCACTTACGCATTATTTTCAGTCTGTATACGTTTACGTGTTGTTTTAATCGCCCCCTTGGAAAACAAAGCGATCTTTCATGCATTAACTTTGAGGTTTTCTCAAGGGCCATATGAGATCGTTTCGAGAGCGTGAGAGGCTATCTGCCCTTGATAGGCCTTTGTCCGCGCCAAGAGAGAGGGACCGCAGTCCACCCCTAGGAATGTCTCAGCGCGAAAGAAGTCCTCCCCGTGGGGATCTTTCTTCATCCTTGAATCGACTTGCCGTTGGCGCTGGGGCTGGCTTAAATAGTGGCATGCGCAGCAGTTCGCACTTCTATAGAAGTGATGTAGGAATCGGAATGGGTGCGTTAGGATCAAGCCATCATCATGGAGGCTTGGGATTAGGCTTAGGTGGAGCACCGTCTACGCTTGGGCCAACAATAAGTGGGGTTGGCTATTCATCCTTTCACGATTCGAGACAGAGAGAAGAGCCATTTGGCAAACTATATAATGTCAATGTTGGAAATAAGGGACTTACTACAAGAGAGGACAAATATTACAACTGTGAGAACACCAATGCTTACGAAAAGAGCTTTGAAGCTGGGTTGATGGCGCCGCGCGACAGCTTCAAAGAAAGGCCCAGAGATCCTAGAGATAGGGACAAGGAAAGGAGAAGGGAACTTGGAAAAGAAAGACCAATCGACCGTGAGAGGGAAAGAGATAGAGGAGAACGCAAGCCTTATGGCTCGGCATTTCAGGACAGAAGCCCTTCGATTGACCCAAGGGACAATGCTATTCCCAGATCTCCTTCAATGTTTTCAACTACGGAAGGATATAACGAGCCCAGGGGTGCACCTCTCAGGGAGCAAAAGACTGAACGTAGTCCAGTTTCATCCCACTTCACTTCGGATCTTGGAGGAGGATATGACCAGAGGCCACCATTTCGACCTGGGACAGATATGAGAGATTCATTAGAAGGAACTAGAGAAAGGGAGAGAGAAAGAGAAAGAGACAGAGCCCGCTCTCCTCTTCCCAGATCACCATCCCAGACGCTGAGCTCTAGTGATGGTTTTGTGGAAAGAGACAGAGAACGAGAACGAGATAGAGCTCAAAAGTTGAGATCTCCTCCTCCTGGAACATTTGGTATGGACAATTATCTTATGCGAGAACAGATCCAAAGAGAAAGGTATATCTAGATGCCAATGTAAATGTATTACCATTATCTTGAATAACAATGTTATTGCGTTAGATCGCCATATCTCGAGTCGGTGCGCGATCCAAGAGACAGATCTCCTCCGTCTTATTATGGAAGTGGGGATTTTGGACGCTTCGAGGAGAGGTGTCGCCAAAGGTCCAGTGAGAGAGGCCGCTCTCCTTCAAGGACATCAAGGTAAATTCTTAAAGTGTGATTTGGAGCTACTTCGTAATTTATTGATGCCAAATTTATCAGGGGTAGAAGGCTGACTATGAGTTCTCGAGACATGCGTCCCCCATCTGTTCCAGGAGCACCCACAGGAAGGCGCTCTATTTCTCCTAGGGATAGAGAGCCTGCCTATGAAAGAGAGCAGATATCCGATCGCAGGAGGGATGAAGAAGATGTCACCAAGAGCAGCCCTCCCCTTACAGGTTTGCATGCTCCCTTGGTTGAGCCCTCTTCCATATTTTGTTTATATCTGAAAAATTTCTTTTAGGATCAAGAGAAATCCGTTCTCAGGCGCAAAATGATTCTGATGCTATTCCATCGCCCAGAGAGACTATCTCGCCTCCCCCAACGAGCCCCTCATTAACCTCTGACAAAGATAAGCAGACCCAAGAGGACTTTGAAAGGGACAGAGAGCGAGAAAGAGAAAGCGAGAGAGAAGAAAAAGAAAAATCTCGAGATGGGGGAAGGGAACGAGATAGAGAAGAAAAAGATAGAGAGGAGCGCGGAAAGGAAAAGGAACGCGAAAGAGAGAAAGAGCGAGATCGGAAAGAAGGGAAAAGGGAAATAGAACCAAGAAAAAGAAAAGGAAACAGAGGAAAAAGCACGTGAAAAAGTAAAGGGGCAAGAGAAAACTCAAAAAGAGGAGAATGAAATAGAGAGAGAGCAGCCAACTTCTCAGCAATTTCAAAGGTCTCAGTCATCTCAGCCCAAGAGAAGGTTAGGCTGGGGTGAAGGACTTGTAGCCTTTGAGCAGGCTAAAGCCAAAGTACATGGTGAGAATTGCCAGCCCTGAAACTTGGTTCAACATTTTTTTCAACTTACTCATTTTAAATTGCAGAACCAGGTGATGAAGAAGCGCCGCCATCAGATATTCCAGCTTCTGAGAGCAAAAAAGAGAAGGAAAGGCAACAGAACAATGATAAAGAAACAAGAAGAGAGATGACCAGGACAAACAGGGACAATATAGAAAGAGAGGATATGGAAGTTGTCACGGAGGTAGAACCGCAAAAGGAGAAACAGGAGAAAGAAGAAGGGCACAAAGTAGTGTGCGCCGACATTGTAGAAAAAAGATCGTGACAGTGAAAGAACAGAGCCAGACAGAGAGAAGGAGCAGGGCAAAGAGGATCAAAGGGACAAAGATAGGGAGAGAGCAACTAGCTACCCTGCATATACTCAAGGAAACAGGCATCCGTATACGCGTGAAAGAGATAGAGATCGCGATGACCAAGAGAGAGACCGTGAAAGAGACAGAATTCGAGAAAGGGAACGAGACCGTGAAAGGGAAAGAGGGGCAAGAGACCGCGAACGAGAACATAGAGACATTAGCCCATCTTCGAGACAACAAGCTACGTCGACCAGGTCTGGTAGGAGATCGACTTCTCCCCTATCTTCTTCTCCTCCTTCCTCGCCAAGTAAGTGCTCCTGTATCTTTGTTGCACTTAATTGTTTGATTGATACTTACAAAACCTTCATGACCAGGCTTAAAACAGCAGACTCCTATTTGGGTCCCTGGACCAGATTCTAAAGAAGTTGGCACCAAGAGGCGTAGATATGAGCAGCACGAGCTTAGCACTGGTACTGCGATGGAAGGCCTAGAGGATAACAAGGATAGTAGAGAAATAGAAGCAGATGTTGACCATCCTACTAGGGAAGCAGCCAAAGATGTCTCTGAACTGTCTGGTAATTTTTGCTGTTCATTTCAAATTATCATCAAGTAAGTATTTCTCATACTATTGCCCAGCAGATATTGCACCTGCCCCACAAGAAGAACCTAAAGAGAATGCTGTAGCTTCTCCAGAGGAGGAAGCTCTTCCCACGAAAGAGGAGATTGTACAAAGCATCGAAAAAGTGGACATGGAAATTGCTAAGACTGAGGCAGAAATCGCCGAGCTTCTGAGCATCATTGTTTACAAGGTTCACACACTATACACCAGGTTAAATTGTTGTTTTGCAAATTAATTAAACTGTGATAAAGCCCAAGGGCGATGACGCAGAGCAAGCGAAGGATGTAGTAAAGACAAAAGAAAGAACAGCAAAGGAGGCAGAAAAGGAACAGCCAACAAAAAGTGCGCCTGCACAGGTACTGGAAAGGAAAGAGCCTATGACAAAGGAAGAAACTATAGTGGCGGCCGTTAATCAAGCTAACAGGTTCGCTAAGCTTTTGCATTTAGGGATCTACCAGAACAGCTTATTTATTTCTTCTTGCTTTGTTTAGGGAAAAACTTGCTAGCGTCTTGGAGCAGTATGCGGCTTTGCTCACTCCGGAGATGAGGCATGGTTCCGTTCCACTTTACACGTCACCTTCCGATTTACCTTGCTATCAAGAAAACATTGAAAGGCACGAACGAATCCGCGATGCTGTAAAAAAGGTGCTTATCTCTCCCGATACACGACTAAGACACGCAGAGTGAAGAAAATTCTGTAACAGCAAGTGATTGTTTTCGTATAATACCTTTACCTCATTTTTAATTTATTATTTTTGCAGGTGCTCATGGAACGCAAGAAGGCAATGCACAAGAGAGAAATCGAACTTGTTGCCAAATATAGGAGGCTCCAAGACTCCTATACTCGCAAGATGAAGAAAAAAGAACAGGTGTCACAACCATCGAAGAAAATGAATTCATTCGTGAAAACTTACCTTTTATGTTATTTACATCTACAGGCTCAAAACAGGAAAGCCAAGAAAGCACCCAGGGCTAAGCTAATGGAAGAACCTCCCTTGCAGCTGGGTCGTAGAGCCATGGGAAGAAGGGCAGAGTTTGTTCACAGTGAAAAAGAGTTTGAGCAAATCATGTCCGAGCTGGCTGCCCAAGACCAGCAGGTGCGGCATTCGATTATTTTCATTTACATAGCAAATAATGCCGGCTGAGTGTAACATTATAATAAACTCACAGGCACCAACGAGATATCTGCGCACGCTCGCCAAGGTGCCTCCAATGATCCTTGATAAGCGAGAAAGAACTCTGGTGCGGTTTGTTGATAACAACGGCCTCATCGAAGATGCTATGCTAATGGAAAGAGAGCGCAAGATGACAAATCCATGGACTGAACAAGAGAAACAAATCTTTTTAGAGAAGTATGTAACCTGCTTTCGTTGATGCATGAGCAATACTCTAATCACGGTTCTTGTAATTCTTCATTGTAGATATCTTATTTACCCCAAGAACTTTCGCAAGATAGCCACCTATATTGAGAAAAAGGATACTGCTGCATGCATATGTTATTATTATGCCTACAAAAATATGCTCAATCTCAAGAAGTTGCTTCGAGAGCACCAAATGAAACGACGAGGAGCCCGTGCAAGAGTAGGACCATCATTCATAGCTCACTCCTTCGACTTTTTCGTTTGACATTGTTACTTACTTTTCTTCAGGATGAACGCGAGAGTAGGAGAAGAGCTCCTGCCATAAGCTCGGCTGCTAGAGATAGCAGGCAAAGGCCTTCCATCATGGCTGGCAACAGGTCCAACTCTTCTACGAGCTTGCCTACACCTGCAGCAAGTGCCACGCCTTCTAGAGAAAGGTCTAGCAGACGTGAAAGAGCCGTTTCTCAGCAGCATCCAGTAGTGCAATCTGTAAATGGTGGTAGGAAGCATCACAGTGCTACACTTCGCCTTAGAAGGAAGCATTAACAGATTTTATTTTCTTTCTACAGGGCGAGAATATGAAGATTATGGTAATGTTGAAGGCATCGATGACAATGATGCTTGCTACAAGTTCGACGATGAGTATGCTGAAGAAGAAAATGGATCATACAATGCAGATTATGAGATAAAGTATGCTCCCCTGTGAATTAAAGAGATACTTGTCTATGTTTTTACTTTTATACTTATGCATTCCCATGTATCCTCTCGCAGTGAAAACGTTAGAGCTGGTAACGAGATGCTCGAAGAAGAAGACTATGGTTATGAACAACATATCATAGGCGGAGAAGAGGATGTTGATATTGATGTTGACACAACCTATGATGAAGAGGACACTATGCAACACGAAGCTATGGATTCGGGATTGCCTTCTGCTACCAGCAGAGGAAGGTCCAGTGGACAACGAAGAACGTCTCTCTCCTCTGGAAGAGAGAGGTAACTTAAAAACCTAAATAACTAAAAAGTTTTCGGACTAAGCTATATATTAATTTTTTTCAGGTCTCGTGATAGTGACAGGCTCTCCACGTTGCCAAATCATGCAAGCTCTTCTGAGACTTCGGCCTCAAGGAGAGGGTCAAAGACCTCCCGTAAGGCTGCCAGACAGTCTAGGTATGATTTTGTGAGAATTTCAATTTATTAATATATGCAACTAATACCCTTAACCATGCTTTCACAGAGCCAAAACAAGGAATGCTCTCATGGGGAACAAAGATAAACATAAGGAGCGGGAAAGTGAACGTGATTCAGACCTACACCGTTATGCCCACCCTCAGCCACATCATGCCCAACCCCCTATTAGCCTGGGATCTACCTCGCCTCTGTCATTTAATGCTACCCCTCCTTCAACTCCTCCTATGTCTCCGCCCCCACCCACACCTTCCCCTTCTACCTCTCCTGAATTAGCAAGGGAGCGTAGTCTACTTGATAAACCACCAAGTCTTGGAGGACTTGGTCACCTTTCTCCCCAAGAAAGACAAACTATTCCCACCGGTAGTACCCTCTGTTCCGCTCAGTTATCAATTCCCTTCATCTCTGTCTAACATTTGTCTCATCAGTGGGTTCAGAAACCGGGGCTGTAAATGCCTTCAGCGGAAATAAAGGAAAGAACAAAAGTAAACTAAAACTGAAGAACCAGACGAAAGCTAAGGCTAAAAAGAGCTCAAAGGCTTCTGCGGGAGGACCTTCATACGCTAGACAAGGTACAATACGAATCAATTTATTTGCAACTTTTATTGTTTCTTATCTTATCGCTATCAGAAAAAGCTGCTCTCCATGCCTCCCCCAAAATGAATGAGGCATCACCTGTATCATTTTCTGCTTCATCCATGGCAACAGCTGCAGCGTCTGCAATGCTCAGCTTAGGGGCAAGCGTTCCTACACGCAAGGAAGGTGCTTCAACGCGCACTAAGAAGAGAAAGAAGAGAAAACAGAAAATGCCAATACCCGGCGAGGAAGAGGCCCTGAACAGATGGACAGACAGTGAAACATTGTTGTTCTCTGAGGTAATCACTCTGCATCATATTCTAAGTTCATATATCGTTATGTTAATTCACTGTCGTTCTCTATTATAGGCGTTTCACAACATTAGCAAGGATTTCAAATCGATAGCCGAATACATAGGGACCAAAAATCAGTTTCAGTGCAAAGAGTACTACCACTATTACCGCTCACGTTTGGGTCTAGACGACGCAAACGAAAAGAGAAGGGTAACGCACAATTCTCTCCTTCACCTTCATGTTTGTGTTAAGTGAGAATTTTAAATAATTATGATAACCTTTGCATTACTTTCTTTTGACAGTCATATGCAGTCGAGGAAGCATCTACTACTACCAACCAAGAAAAGGATAAAGGAAAAGTTAACGCATACTGGACTGCTGCAGAAAAGTCTGACTTTCTCAAATTCTTCAGTATCTATGGTAGAAATTGGAAGATGTTGTCTTCCCACATCCCTACAAAGACTCAAAGCCAGATTAAGAACTATTTCCAAAACTACAAGATCAAGCTTCAGCAGTCCAATGCATCTTCTTTGGAAAAAGAGCCGATGGCCCATTCAAATGAACCAGAGGCTGTTCTTGAACAGCCAAAGAAAGGAGGTACAAATATTAACGTTTGCCGTCAGCTCTTATGTAATTATTATTATATTAAATTTATTCAACTCAGGCCGACGTAGAAAGGTTGCCTCCAATCTCGCTGCTCTCAGTGATAGCGCTATGGCAACTGGTATTGGTATGTACAAGATCATCCCGGACTGCATGCAGTTCAATTGAGCGAATGTGTAAATGCGAATACCTTGTACTTATTGATGTACTACGTGAAAAGGTGAAAGCAAAGTATCTACAGCATCTCTCTCAGCGACGGCCACTGCTCTTAGTGTATCTAGTTCTACTGCGCCGAGCCCCCCACCAAAGGGATCCATTGCTGCCCTCTTGAATTCTCCTTCATTGTCCCCTTCTCGGCCCGAGGAATCTGGAGCGCACATTGATAGTATGGACAGTGAGAGCAGTTGGTATGATATCTCTTATATTAATAGATGAACAATTAAACTAATCTTTTCTCTTCTCACAACAGGTTCTCTCAATTGCCCAGCCATGCTCCGCCCTCACCTCCCTCTCAAACAGTCCATGAAAACTTTAATTTCTCCATCAACCGCGACCCATCTCGCACTTTGCCTCCTCTATTCTCGGGTACTCTCACAACTCTCACTCAAGCAACCTATCCTGCCCATGCAGCACACAGTCATGCTCACCCGCAAGGGAATTATCCCTCAGCCAATAGCATTCTCTCTGGTCTTTCTCATTCACATGGCCTTTCACGTTCTCCTCCTCGGAGCCCTCCACAGCACCTTGCCCCTCTGAGGTTGCCCAAGATCTATCACCCTTCTAACCATGCTACATCTCCAATAATAATCAATGAGGATGAAGGCAGCGTCAACATCAACTATGCAAGCGCGGAAGAGAGGAATGTTATGTCCTCTGTTATGTATGGCCAAAATGTGCCCGGTCAGCGGACGGACCGCGAGAGGGACGTATTGTCTTCCAATTCAAGCATGGTGCATTCTCATTCGCAACAGCAGCAAAGCCTATCAGCACTCTCAACAGCTGCTGCAACAGCTACGTACAGGTCAATTCCAAGCATGCAACAGTCGCAAGCAAGTGCAGATACAACCTACACATTCAATGTTCACCCCTACACAATTACTTCGTTGGATAGAGAGAGCATAACTATGCCCACAATGGGATCGCATGCCAAAACAGCCCTCAGTACAAGCACCTCTGTATCGATACCTGTGCCCCAACCATCTGCAGGGCAGAAGCCAGTCATGTCTGCTTATGTCCAACAGATGCATAGGCAGAGCATGAAGTCCGATTCCTCGACGATGTACAGAGAAGAACGAACAGACAGCTCATCGAAATATGATAGTGGGATTGGTGAGACCCAATATGGAGCTGGTACTATGTTTGGAGAACACACCAACTTAGGAACGAATGTTGTTACCAACATGGCTAAGGGCTTTGGTGATTTTGGAGCTAGCAGCAGTGGAAGGAATTTGTCTCCTCCAAAGGGCCACCCCATGGTCATGACAAGTAATATCTTTTCTGGTCCTGTTTCGCACAACATGTGGACGAGCAACGTGTCCATAGGCAATTTGGGAATGGGCGTCCCTTACGCCCCGCAGCAGCAACAGCAACAAAGTGACAGTGGAAATATAATCAGTGGTCTGGGTGCTGATATGGCGAGGAATAGCGCTCTGAGTGGTGGCAATATGAATGTAGGGACTTACAGCTATATGTCAACACCGCCAAGTAACATTACTACATCCTCATCCCAACTTGTCACTACAGTAACACCTCAAGGCACCATCACAAGCAAATCAATTACAGACAGCGACGGCGTTGCTCGGCAGAAAGAACACGGCGTTATAGGAGATCCTGCAATCTTAGCAAAATCTGTTCCTCCAATGCCTATTACAATGACTGAACAAGAAAGAGCTACAAGCAACAGGGAGCAGTCAGGCAAGATTTTTGAGGGCGAAGTGAAAACAAAATTGGATAATCTGGAAACAAAGGCAGAGAGCTTAGATGGATCCAATCAAACTCCAACCGTCATAGTTTCTTCTCCATCTGTTGCTCCTGATCCTACTGCCATTGCCCCAGGTGCCTCGGAGTCTGCCATGGATAAGAGCACCACAAGTGCCAAGTCCACAAAGATTCCAACGCATAATATTATCACCGTGGACCCTAACACGATGAAGAATCTGCTGCGAAACTTGGAAGAGAGATTCCCTTCGCCTCATCACAAGCCACTGTGCTATACCTCGGCAATGCCCTCAACTCCGCCACTCGCTTCCTCTGTGTCTGTTTCTCTGCCCGCTCACATGCCCTCTCCTGCGCAAACATCTTCGGCTCTTGGGTCCTCTGCCTCATCCGCCACTCCTTTGGCTCTTAGCAAGGAAATAAAATCAGGAGAGAGCCCGATACCAAGTCAAGTTGACCGAGAAGATGACAGAAAGTTGTCTACGCCCGTAGGCCAGGAGCAGCATGTGTCAATCGACTCGGGAACGCTTGTTGTTAGCAACGAGCCTCTTCTCACCACAGAGACCAACAAACTAGCCACCACACCGCAGAATGCAGCATGCAGTCAGTCAGACAGAGTGGCCATGGATGTTGTAGAGCCCCAGGCTGACCAAACACTGAGGAAAGAGGAAAGAGAAGAAGACCCGGTTCGCGGCACTGGTGACATCATGATGGTGTGTAGATCGTCTTCTCAGCAAAAGAACGATGAGGAAGAAGAAGAGGCAACGAACAAGTCTCTGTTGGATGAGAGAGAAAGCGAGGCCAGGATTTTGGAGGAGATGTTGGAGAGAGAATCAGCCGAGGATTTGGGGATCACCGAAGAGTTTGCTGTGGTACCACCCGCCACCACGACCAGAAGCGAAGATACAATAATGCAGAGCACAGAAGAAGACCGGAAGACGACGACGACGACGACAACAACAACAACCGCTTCGGAGAAGGTCGAGGCTTTGGTCTCGGAGCCTGGCCAGAGAGTAGACACAGGATTGCCATCGCAAGCCGATGAAATGGAATGGGAAAGCTGCAGCGCTGCCACTACCACCGTTACCACCGCCTACGCCGCTCCGGTACATAACCCTGTGAGCACAGAAGAGCAGACAGCGGAAGGCTACCCCTCCTCGAGCAGCAGTAGTGGTGCCGACATGGACGAGGAAGAGAAGACCCAGAAGGCGAGCGCGCCCGTCGTGGGAGGTGTGCTCGCTGAGCCACAGGGCGACGGGCAAGCGGAGAAAAAGGAAAGCCGCAGCTCTCCGCCGAACAATGACGACCACAACCGACAAGAGGCGTCCCACTCTGGTCAGAAGAAGGAGGAGATGGAGGGGGGCCTTGGTGCCGACCATCCTCACCATCCTCACCATCCTCACCATCATCATCGTCATCGTGAATCAACCGCCCCAGCGGATGTAAATAGCAGCAGCAGCAGCAGCAGCAATGGCGGCGGCGGTGATGCCGCACAGGAGAAAAAGCCTGTGGCAGAAGAGGATCACAATGCGGCAATGCCATGGCCACACAAACAACAAGAACAAGAAATGAAGGCCACACAGCCGGAGCCGGCGGCAATTGCAGTGCCGCAGTCCATCACGACGGCGGCGACGACGACGACAGAACCACCACCACCGCTGCCACTGTCGGCAGATGAAACTGTTGTTGTTACTGCTGTCGCTGCAGCCGGCACTGCTACAGTGTCGACACTGTTGTCCGCCACCACCACAACACAGCCTGTAAACAACACCGACAACAATCAGACCCACTTTGGAGATGGCAGCAACGAGGTCGGCCCCACTATGACCACCACTACCACTACCACCACCACTGCCGCCCCGATAAGTAGCAGCACCCTACCAACAACAACAATGACAACAATAAACGACGACCAGCCACCCACCACCGCTTCTCGAGATCATCATGATCGATGACGATGATAATTAGAACTAATAACAATAATAATCGACGACTACGACTGACTGGACAGACGCTGACAACGGCCCATCTCTTTCTCTTTCTCTTTCTCTATATATACTAACCATTCGTTCATGCATTCGTTTTTAGTCTTTTCTTTCTTTCTTTCTTTCTTCCCCACTTTTGTTGATATCTTGTTGTTGGCGGGTGTGTAACATTTGATTTGATTTGATTTTCTTTACCATTTTTTTTTTATTATTAAAATATACATACATACATACATATATACTATGTTAAAAAATTAATTAAGAAACTCCGAACATGAAGAGCAATAATAATTATGATTGTTATTTTGTTACTTGCATTTTGGCAAGAATGATGATGATGATGATGATGATCAGGAGGCCATCTTCAAGTAAAACACTTGCCTTGTTTGGCCATCTGAGGAAGGGCAGCACGATCACCGGTGCCAACTCCCGAGTGAAGAATAATGCCACGCTCCGCTTCACTTCATCGTGTGGCATCTGGAGGGGCAGCTACATCGCTCAACGCCATCAAACGCGACTATGGTTGGCCCCCAGCAGCCAATTTTGGTATCAAGGGCAATCCATCAAGCGAATGACTCACGTAATCCCAGCTGGCAAAGACACAAAATCCGTATTCTTTGAACCTGGGGCAACATTCGAACAATTGGGCCTTCACGAAAGACTCATTCATGCCATGAGTCGACTCAACAAGCCCACACCCACAAATATTCAAGCTTTGGTAATTACCACTCCTCCCTCCGTGAATCCCCCAAATCCCCCCCCCCCCCAATCTCGTGTAGACTGAGGGTCTTTTTGGTATGTGGCCAGGCCATCCCACATGTGAGAGCAGGGAAGGATGTGGTCATTGCGTCAGAGACGGGCAGTGGCAAGACTCTGGCCTACCTTTTGCCCCTCTTGCATGATCTCTTGCACGATAACAATGCCAACAACAATTCACCTGGTAATGAGTCCATCACATGTCCACCATTTTCTCTCTCTGTTCTCGACCACTGGCTGTCTGTCTGTATATCTATTTACACATGCAGTATTCGTTTGTTTCTAAGCTCAGGCGGAAAGCCCTTTCCTCGCGCTCTGCTCATTCTGCCCAACAGAGAACTTGCGCAGCAGACCTCCAGTGTGCTTTCCCAGCTGCTCAAGGAGATGGGCAGCCCCACAACCACACAAGATGCAAATAGGCATGAAACAATCACGCACGAAACGATTGTTGGCTTGCAGACGGCCTCGCTCACTAAGAGAGCAGATATTCTCATTTGCACGCCAGCCAGTGCCCACATGCAATTTGTGCAACAGATGAAGATGCATACGTTGGACCAAGCAAAGATAGAAAGAATGATCAGTAGCATCAAATTTGTAGTGGTGGATGAAGCAGACATGCTGTTCACGTCTTATATCGATCAGATGACAGAAATACTGATGTATCTGAGGGGAGAAGCTCAAGAACGTTGGCACCGCAACAGAACAAGTAATCAAAAAAAGAAGAATCAAAACGAAAAACAATACATCTTTGTTGGGGCAACAATACCAGACAAAGGCACCAAGTCAGTTCAGCAATACCTCAAATATCACTTTCCCTCTCTAGAATGGGCCAAAACAGATCACTTTCATTCGAACAATCCCACTTTGGAACACCTTTGGATAAAAGTCAATGTTGATAAAGATGATGATTTGGACAATGAGACAGAGATAAACAACCTCAAAAATAGAATCCTTGTTGATGTCTTAAAAGAGCACGAAAGGAATGTTCTTACTTCAGATAGAAGTGGAATCGAGCACCAAAACGAAGAACCATCTGCTGTGAACAAGATAACCAAATCCATTGTCTTTGTGAACAAAACGAGTACGGCCAAGGCTGTGAGCGAGATGCTTGTGTCCAGTGGGTTTTCTTCAACTTTTGGTTTTCATTCTGATGTTTTCTCTGAGGAGAGATGCCAAATACTCCAACAATTTGCAATGGAGGCGCACAACAACAACCCTACTGCCGCCACCGGCTCTAGCGCAGGAAGCCATCTGATTCTGGTATGCAGTGACTTGGCGTCACGGGGAATCGATTTTAAGCAGGTACGCAATCTCTCTCTCTCTCTCTCTTGTGTTGGTGCATATACTTCTTCCCCAAAGTTGCACATTTTGAACAACACACACAATGTATGTCTGTAAATATTTATTCTAAACCCCATTTGGGCTCAGCTGACATGACTTTTCTCTGCTCTCATCTCTGGTGGGGCAGGTGGGGCATGTGGTGCAGTATGAGTTTGCTCGAAGCGCTGTGGACTATATCCACCGCGTTGGCAGAACAGCGCGGGTCGGGTCTCCCTCTGATGCTTCTGTTCCACCAAAAGGTACATTTACATTCTGTCTTGTTGAACTTTCAAAGAAGAGGCGTTTTAACACAATATTTATTTACATTTGATGTTTTGTTTGTTTGTTTGCACCCTTATGCGACACTGCAGTGACCAGCATGTATACAGCAAAGGAGGAGCCGTTGGTGAGCTCCATCAGGGCAGCAGTAGAAGCCAACGCCACGTTGGAGGGCTCTTTCAGCAGAAAACGCTCGTTCAGGCTGAAGCTCAAGAAAGAACAACAAAGGCAAGACGACACCTAACCAGCAGGCACCTGCAGAAATTACCCCAACAACACCACCACTACCACCAACACTACCACCAGATGCATAGCCACCAGGCCTATATCTAAATAGATCTGTTATGCACTTTTACTTAATTTGTGTTGGAGATCTGATTGGGCTCAAAAATCACTTACGTTGCGTTGCGTCCCCCCCCCCCCATGATAGGGCGTACCATCTCAACCGCGGCCGCACCAACCAACTCAACGTTTAAATGTTTAATATTAATATTTATTGCGCACCAAGCGCTGTAGATTGGGCTCACCACTTTTTGATTGCCAATTGATTAGATAATTCTCTAATCAGGCAATTGGTTTCATCCAGTGAAATATCAAAGAAAACAAGATGTTCCATATTCCGAAGATCTCGCGTTCTGCAGAAGGAGGAGATGCGATCGAGATAAGCCAATCGGATATCGAGATCAATCTGCAACCTCCGCAACTCCAATTTCGCGATGACCGTGCTGTTCTACCAATATGACGTGGTGTTCCTTCACCAGATCCCCATTTGCAGCAGGACACACCATCGACTCGCAGCAACACAAACAACAACACACTCTTGCAAGAGATAAGGCACTTACCCTTCTCCCTTGGCCCTTTGTTGTGTGTTGCACACGCGCAGTTCATCGTCATGGATCATTCCCTTGCTCCACTTCCTCCCATCTCTGTGCTGTTGCAAGAGCTGGAAGCTCAAGATGCTTGCGAAGGGAAGTCCGCCCATGCTGTTGTTGGCCAACCTTCCCCTTATTCTTTTCCATCTCTCTCTCCCTTGAGAAGGCCTAGCCAAGACTATGTCATCGCTAGGCAACTGGTATAGACCCCTTTCTCTGTCAATTTTTAAGAAATACCCCTTTTAGATTCTTCATCGAAAGTCCTCACACGCACACACAATAAAATCTAGATGTCTCTGCTCCAAAGCTCTTTTGGAGGCGAATCTCTTGGCCATCAACATGTGGTTCCTGTTGGACAAGGGTATGCACTTTGCTGCTCGCTTCATTTCATTAATCTTCTTCTCTTGTTAACAAGAGAATGTATCTTCTTGCTCGTGCGCAGATATGGTGGTGGGATGCATCAAAGGGGCTACAGTCCTCTTCCATCTGGTGTCGCTATGATGCCACGAATTCCATCTCCAGTGGAGCACTCTCCAGGGCGATCCTCGTTCACCAACTCTCCAGTGTCATCTCCCCTGCTGCCCTCATCGCCCGTTACGGCCTCAAACGACGAAGAACCATCAGCACCTTTCTTTCACAGCCTTCCAAAGGAAGCAACAAAGAGAGTCAATGTATGGTTCTAATCAATTATTATTATCATAGATCAAAGATGTAACATTTAGTTGTTTACACACAGGGAAAGAACAGCATCAGACCATATCACAGCAGAGGSCAMGTCTCAGGTCGCAGCTGCCGCAACTGTGGAGTCTCTCAAACGCCAGAGTGGCGCAGCGGTCCAGAAGGCAAAGGCACTCTCTGCAATGCGTACGTTTGCCACCTGACATATGTCAAATCTTTCTTTTTTCTCTTTGATGTCACTGACAGTATTGTTTGTTGCATTCAGATGTGGTCTGAGGTATACGAAGTTCATAAAAGCAGCAGGGAAGAGCAAGATCTTCACAGATAGAGGCACCACAAATACTGCCACGAGTAGCAGCAGAACCAAACGAAAAAGAAAATCAGCAGCAGATCAAGAGTACCCCTGTCCCAATAGTGATGATTCAAAACGAAAGGCGATCGAAGTCAGTCATCATCATCGAAGACGACGACACATTTGGTCAACTCCACTTCGTCCAACATCAACAGCAAACGAAGGCGGAATAATGCCCCTGAGGAGAAGCAGATTTAGCTACTCGTTTTGTTTTTTATTTTGTGTGGCTAATAATCAATCTATTTATTATTTGAAAAAAAATGTAAGTGTTTGTGTAAATTGTGGTGCTCGTATGTACAGCATTTTAGATACAATAATTAAGAAAATGCCATGTTGTAAGTCTCATGTTACAGTGAATATATTTCTATTCTTTATTCAAATTGCATACATTGTGCTCAATTGCAACAAGGTGTTCTCACCTTTGCGTTTAAATTGAATCAGAACAACTATTTCTCAGCTCGCCCTGCCAAAAATATTTATTTATTTTTTTATTTCAGACCAAACACACTCCCACTACAATGTAAGCAGGAAAGAACATTAAAAGTAATAAATAATAAAAGCCAGCATCTTTCTCAATTGATTTAATTTTTAATCAATAAACACTTTTGACATCACATTTTTTTACTTAAAAATATATAAATATATGAACCTTAGCTTTTTTTTTGTTGGCCACAACTTACTTTGACTTTGATGGCTGGGCGGGCACGGTCACGTGTATGCGGTGCCAGGCGTTGTTGAGGACGCCCCTCAGATTCCAGATTGGCGCCGCCGTGTCTGGCTGCGTGTTGTACGACGAATCCACCGCCTTACAACAAATCTAAAACAATACATTAAAAACAGTTAATGAAATGAGAATTTAAGGACTATTATTATTATTATTATCATCAGTTTATTGGCGATGAGACGACATAGTGTACGTACTTCGAGTGTTTGCTCCTTTTCAGTGACTGGCACTGGCAGTGTGGCCTCCCACAGAGTCCACGCCCAAGCTCTGGTCATACATATTAATGTGTGTGTGAGAGAGAGGATGACAATTAGTTTAATAATATATTAAGAGTAATAGTTCAACATTAGTTTAACATTAAATAATAATAGTAATAATCAATTGATCATTCTACAGTGTAGAGCAGCGCAGGGTGGAGTTGTAACCTGTTGTATTCCTTGTTGGCAGGGTTGTCACGCAGTTGAGCGACTTGCCATGTCTTACCGCCATCCAGCGAGATGTCCACCCGAATCACTGCTCTGTGAGTGTGCAGTGTGTGCAGTTGTGTGTGTTAAGGGTTGATCACCACTGTTACAAAAGAGTCATATATATATATATATATATACTA
>MRZZ01000278.1:0-10946 GCA_002025285.1 Acanthamoeba comandoni | reverse complement strand
CATCATCATTGTCATCATTTCTTTGTAGCAACTGATGTGATGAAGTTTCTGATGATCACTAACAACCTCGTTGCTTCTTCTTCTTCTTTGCATTTCAGATACATGATCAAAGGAACAGATGAGGATTGGGATAAAGAGTTGGGCAAGGGAAAGAAAGGAAGGAAGACTGTGAGTATTATCAGGAGAGACAAGGATGATGATGGTGGTGGCGAGAAGAAGCAGAAGAACCCCATCGAGGGGGGCAGCAAAGTGGTGGCAGACCGCGTGTTCACAAAGCCGCTCCGCCCCGAAAAGAAGGGCGGACAGAAGCGCAAGAGAGGAGGAGGCAGGTGAATGCCATGCATTTGAATGAATGAATGAATGAATGGTGGGTTGTGGTTGTGCAAGTCTTAAGTCAAAAGGAATGGATGCTACAACAATGGATAATACTAAGTTATTTGGGCAACTCTTTGGCAGCTCATTCTCGCTCTCTCTCTCTTCTTCAACAACAAAACAAAAAAGTCGTCTGTTGCTGACAATGGCCATTGTGGTGTGAGAGCCACTCTCCAACAACAACAACGTCGGTTTGAGTCTTAATCTCTCAGAGATAAGTGTTGTGGATTGTGTTTGGTATTTTCTTACTTATTTTTGAAACAAAAGAAAAAAAAAGGTGTGTGTGTGTGGCAACCCCACCATGTGGCAACAGCAGCTACCTCACTATCTGCATGGACAACTCTTTAGCCATGCACCACCACTAAAACAAGAAAATCTCCAAGGATCAGCCTTCTGTGTCCCCCCTCAGCACACAATCCCCCCTCCCCCTCCCCAACGCTTTGGTAAATGATCCCTCCTCTCCTTTTTTTGATTGATTTCTCAATTCTGTGGATGATTGCCTTTTGTAGTGCGTGACTCTGATGTCCTGGGGGCAGCCACAAAGATAAGGAGACTTGCACAACATTGTGAAGACCCTCTTGCTCAGGTGCAAGCCCTGGCACTAAACAACCTTCGTCTACAGAATGAGACCATACCCACTGAATTGTGGCAGCGCTTTAAAAATCTGGCAATACTAGAGCTGCAATCAAATGGTGAGGTATTTCCTCTTTGTGTCCATGCTGCCTGTAGCAATGCTGTTCAACTCTCAGCTGTGCTCTCTGCATTGCAAGGAATGCATTTACACTCTCTCTCTGTGTGCAGATCTCAGTGAGTTGATCTTTCAGATCCCAACCCTCACGGAGCTCGACATAAGCTTTAACAGATTTGAGAGACTTGACTGCCTCAATCAGTTTCCAGGTACAAACCATCATCTTTCTGCTTTCTGCTTCTTCTTCTTACTGTTGATAAACATCTAGCACAACTAAGCTAACTAAAAGCTGTTCTTGTGTGAAGGACTTAGAAGGTTACATATGAAAGGGAATCCTGTAGAACAGAAGAGGCATATCTATTACCATCTGGCCACCATTTGCCCTAAGCTTGAGACAATTGACGTACTTCTAATATCTTGACACACCCACAGCCCAATGAATGTATTAGAATTGAGAGATTCAAATGTTAACGCACACAGCGCCAAACTTGGGGCAGCTGGTTTGGTTCTTTTTAGTGTTTAACATTCTTGTTGGTGGAATGAACACAGGACTTTCAGGTGTCAATGCTGCGTTCACAGGTTAACAAGTGGCGTGACCGCATAACATCTGATGTACTTAGTATATGGCGTCAGAGACAAGATGCTTTGGTTAAGTGTTGCTCTGATGAAAAGGTAACCTTGTTTGTACCTTTATATAGTCATTGCCAATACATATATAAATTTATAAGATGAATCCTGTTTTTATGCACAGGCATTAGCTAAGGCGTTAGTTGAAATATTTGAAACAGAGTTTATCACCAAATACAATAATGAAGGTACCTTACCATATCATTAAGTTGCTGGAAATCTTCTTGGTCTATGTGATGGAGCATTAAAGTCTTATATTATATGGGAACAAAATAGATTGTGCTCTGTTTTTGGCGAAGGCAGCAGCCTACAATATTAAAGATTTTAGAGAATTAAAGGAAAAAGAGGCAAACCTTGTCAAGAGACGTAAGAAACAAGTAAAAGCTTACAAGAAGCGAACAGAAATGAACTTTATACTACGACTGCCTCAGTGCTGTGGCTGTATGTGCAGGTGTGGTATCAACAACACAGAAAATCTTTCTACTCTTCTAAAGCGAAATGGAATATGTTTTGAAACACTTGAAATGTTTGAGCAAGAGCTGGCAAACAAGAAGCAAGACTCCAACAAAAGTGAAGGGCCAATTTATAAGATTGATAATGGTGAGCTTTTTGACTCGAAGCAGGAAACAGAGAAACTTGAAGACAGAAGGCATCGATCCTTGAAGAGAAATAGTAGAGGATATAATATATCTCAAGAAGGAAAGAAGAGACGAAAGCGACAGATTGAAGAGGAAAGAGAAAACAGTGGCAGTCCAAAGCTGAACAGAAGAACCGAACAAGCTGAACAACAAGAAACTCTCTCGTCAGTCGAGAATAATCCAATCAGAGGAGCGCGAAGGAAGGATAGAAGTTGGATGAAGAAAGGTAAAGAGAAAGATGACAACGATGATGATGGTCGGTCTTCGATTCAACCACAGAGCGAAGGTTCTAGTAAGACTGTGGAGATGCTTGAGGGTTCAACTTCATCTTCTCTTCCTTCTCCTTTTGAAGAACAAACAATTTCAGGCACATTCGTTGGCAACACTTCCAAACCACCAAGCCATTGCAGAAGTCGAAAACCAAAACACGCAGTCAAGCACACTTCGGCCAGACAGACAAACAGTCAGACACTGTCACGCGGCAACAACAGTCCTGAACTGTCTGACTTCTCATTCGATCTGAATATGCCATCCGTGGCTGGCCATGCCACGGAGCAAGAGGAGAACAGCCTTGCCCCAGCTCCGAAGAAGATGGCCGAGCGGCAGGAGCCCTTCTTGGATGCCAAACAAGCCTCAATTACTTTTCACTCAAAAACTGTTGGCAAGGCCAGAGCCTTTCACTCGAAGCCGGCCTCATCAGAGGGCCTTTTGTCCACACATGTGAGGGAGGAGGAGAGGAGCTTTGAAATCCTTCGTTGGCTTCAACCACAACAAGATCTGTTACGGTTTATACTTCCCCCAATGCAAATTAATTTTCTAAATCAATCAATGTTGTTGTTTACTTGCTCATAATATTATTATTTTCGCACACACGATCCCTCAGGGTGGCAGATGAACTGGTGGAATGCACCAACAAAGGCAAAAAGAAGAGACAGAAGGCAACAACAAAGGACGTGGCGTTGGCAGACCACCTCTGACGCTGTGTGTGTTTTTGATGACCGGCTCGTCGGGGCCACCCACACTGTACCACGCCAGTTTTTTGAGGGAACATAATTTAAAAGTCTTGGCATTACACCAAATGATTGATGGTAAAAACAGTTTGTTTATTTATTGGGGATAGAGCTGAAGTCGCTGTCCCTTGGCGACCATTTCTGTTTTGTTGTGTGCAAGCGGCCGGCATCTGAGGTGGCACGCAGTGCTTCTCTGTCTATGCTTCACATCCCAATTCTGCTTTACATCGCCTTGTTGGATGGACTTCTTCTTTTTCTGCGATCTCTCTTCGCGCTGTGGATGTATTTCTTCCTCTCGAAGGCATTTGTAGAGGTAATGTTGAACAGTTGGCCAGATGTTGGTCCATAACCCACTTGAGATCAGAGTTCCACATGGGCTACAACAGAGCAAAGAAGCTGATTGCAGAAGGAGGGGTCACACCTTTGGTAGTAATCCTCACCAGAAGCACAACTCTTACGTTTATCTCGGGGCCAATTGCTTTTGCTTCTCGTGGTGCGCCACAGAAATAATGCGTTTTTTTTTTTATTGTTGCTGTTCTGATGGGGTACTACATTTGTTTAAATCCAAGTCTAAATCTATAAGTAACATACCACCACCATCGTCACTATTATTGTTCTGTTCTTCTTTTTCTTCTCCCTCACTTGATAAAATAATTTCTTCTTCTTCTTCTTCTTCTCCAAGGAGAGAGTTCACAAACGAGGAAACATTGACAAGAGGGACCGAAGCAAAAGCTCCGGTGGTGCTTGACGATCGTTGGTTGTTGCCCTTTGTCGTTGTCGTTATAGTTGTCGTTGTCGTTGTTAACTGTTGGTCTCTGTTGACAGCTGTTGTGGCTGCACAGCTTCTCTTTCTGCGCTTTTTTGAAGCACCACCACCACCACTAGTAGTAGCAGCAGTGGTTGCTGATGCATCAGAAGAAGAGACGGTTTGGTGTTGGCCATTTATATTGTTGTTGCGCAACTGTTCCTCCTGGAAAGGCGGGGCCCTCTTCACTTTGTCTCCTGTAAACAGTGACTCTCTGGTGTGGTGCCCCGTTATCCAGTCCCTGTGACTATAATGATTGTTGTTTATGCATATTTACAATTTACATTAACATCCAATCCAATTTTTTGTATTTTTACGAAAGGGGGAGGTAATATGAGGCACCTGTTGAGAACAGAAACGAAGACAGGATCTGTTGGCGGAACTGTGTCCAGTGCAAGGTCTAGCCCAGGGACGACAGGGAAACAATAGAGATCCTCTCTATTCTCGCTTTCCCACTGCCGCTTCTCTATATTTACCTCTGTCTCATCTACCACACGTCTATTTATTAAAAAAATAATAATTGTTGTTATTGCAGCTGGCAACAATAATAATTTAAGGGATTTGTGCCAAAGCATGGTTACCTGCTGAGGCCTTCTCTTCCCAGAGCACATTCGTAGACAAGTTCCTCTGCGGTCTGCGACCCAATTAAGTGGTAAACATAGACATGTCGCTTTTGGCCCTGCCTGTGTGCCTATAACGCACTATTAACACTTAATTAAAAAAAAACAGATTGTATAAACAGGCATTGTACTCTGGCAGCAGCTTGGGCATTGTGGGAAGGGTTCCAATGGTTGTCAAACAAAACAACACGGCTGGCTCCAGTAAGTGTGAGCCCCATACATCCCACCTATATATGGGGAAACAAACTGTTAAACAAGTGTGTAGATCCAACATGGCCATGTTGGTCAAGGAAGGCAACACTGAGAGGAAAATTGTAGCATGTACCTTCGTAGAGACCAGAAAAATGCTAACATAAGAATTAGGTTTGTTATTGAACTCATCAATCTTGTGCTCTAAGTTGCTTGTATTGCGGCCATCTACACGAAAATAGCCTGGTGAGCCATTCCTTCTCTGGCCTAGAAGAACTTTGACATGGTGCTCTATTTCATCTTTGTAGATGATTTTATAGTGATAAAAAGTTAAAGGAAGAGCAAATTTAAAATAGTGCTTTCAAAGAGGACAGCGTACCAAGGCAACGTATGAAATTACTAAATATTAAAACCTTTTCTCCTTTCAACATACAATGTTTTAGGATTTCCAACAGTATTACCATCTTGCCACTGTGCTCTACATTTCTTACATCTGATAAAGAAGGTGATTAGAATATATCCTAACAAATAATTTACACACGTACTATACCTTTGTGTTGTTGGAAGATATTGTCTGCCCAGCTGATGTGGTGAGATGCATGTTTTTCTTGGCACAGAGGACCGCACTTTATCAGATCGAATGTATTCTGTTTGAAGTCATTTTCGAGTTTGCACTTTAGGCAATGAGGATGTGCAATAAGTTCTCTAAGAACATGCATATCGTTCATAAACCTTTTACTGTGCGTTGCCTTATACTGCAAAAAGGCCTCATATAAGGTTTTTTGCAGTGGAGACAACGTACAGTATATTGCATATTCACTTTTAGCTGGTTGTTCAAGCACGCTTGCGAGTTTCCTATACAACTAAAAGAGTTAATATAAGACTTATATTAATGTCTATTGTCTCTAGGGTTCACCTGTATACAAAGCCTTGGACCTTCTTAGTTATGTGGTTAAGAAACTGAATTTGTGTCTCTGCTTTTATGCTTTCTTCAGAGCCCTTAAAAGCATAAAGGCCTTGTTCGATGGGATAAGAAAATATGGTTTGCCATTCTTCTGCAGTCCAGAAGCCTGGGCGCACGATATTGATCTATTTATAATATGATAAGATAATATTCTTTTAAGGGTGTCTTTTTCATATTAGTACTAACCAATGTGAAGTATTCTTGAAGGTTGTTTTGAATAGGCCTGCCTGTTAATATTATTTTACGTTTTGTAGCAATACTTGACACTGCTTGGGTATAGCGTGCCTGTATTGATTTAAAAGCTTTGGCTTTAATCATTAACATGAAGAAGAAGCAATGAAAGAGAAAGATACCTTAGAGTTTTTTACATTAGATCCTTCATCAATAATCAGTAGATCAGGTCCAGGGTTTTGCAATGCTTGTGATATTATGCTTGCTTCTTCTTCAAATTGCTCATCTGCTCTCATAATGGAAAAAGTCATATAGAATCAAAAGTGAGAGAGTGAAAGAGAGATGCTTTGACATGCTAAAATGGGCTTACCTGATAGTTTGTCTCCCAACCCATTAGAAAGTTGTGTAAAGAGCTTTTCTGGTATGAGCAACACTCCTCCATTTTTGTGCCACTTTTGAATAATTGTAACCCTGGTTTCCTTTCTGAGACTTGCAGCTATAGGATAGTAAAATTAGAAGAAGTTTACTTTAAACAGGAATTTAAAAGATAGGGTAGAAGTCTGTACATATTATATGAATATCAAAGTTACGCACTCCACGAGGGGCCCACTTATCGAATTCTTGCATCCAGGTGCAAATCAATGATTTTGGCATTATTACCATTACAGTTTTACCCTTTAAAAAAGAACTAGTTCAAAAAATCATAATCAACTATTTAACCAAAATTGAAACTTACAATTTGACTTTCCAAGTATGTGTGTATGACTGTGATAGCTTGGAAAGTTTTTCCCATACCCATCTCCTGTGCAAAGATACCTAAATGTGGGTAAGTATTTAGTGTTTTAAAAAAGAAGATGGACACATACACCCAAGGCCATTCTTATGACAAATGTTGTCCCACAGAAATCGAACACCATCAACCTATAATATTATATCCTCAGATCCTCAAAAATCAACTCTTGTGCTAAAAAGACTGTTGAACAATACATACTTGATACTGCTTCAATCTGGAAGCTAAATATGGGCAGATTAAAAGAGGCTGCTCTGAACTCAAAGAGCCTATATTAATTATGACCTAATTAATGGTTTGTTAGCAATAGCATCTGTCTTCTGTTTGATGCATGTAAAAAAGAAACATGTACATTTGATTTAGAACAACCCTTTGAGTCGTCTAAAGACCGGTTTCGTTTGCTAAGCCTTTCTTGTTGCCTGTAATATTTTTTTTCAATAAAAGAATACTCTTAACAAAGGTTTAAAAATAGTAACCTGAATTTCATTTTGTTTGATTGGAGGAGGCGGTATCTTTCTTCTTCTTCCTTGTGTATTCTCTTGGTTCTTTCAGAAAGTTGCATGTCAATAAGCTTATAATGCCTCTTTAGTGTTTTATCTTCTTCATCTGAATATGTTAATGCATATTGTAAGTGATTGGGTGAGAAGAAGATGAGAGATGTATGGGTTAGCCATAAGCCTTGGCATAGTGACCGTGGGCTTTAGGTGCATTCACACTCGAAGTGCTTTCCAGTAGTTGGTTAGCCAACTCAGTCAGAAACCTTTCAGCATATGATGTACAGTGTTGTGTGGGTGTGGTGGGTGGAGTGGGGACGGGAGGGGATTGTTGGATATGGGCGTAGCATTGTGCTACATGTGCTTTCCAAATATCTGACACTGTTTCTAGGAGGAGGTTGTCTAGTGTTGGCTTGTCGTAGTTGTGGCTATTAGAGATGATAGTCAGTCGGTCCGCCTGGTTTTCTCGTCCAATCTCATCTACATGTTCGTAGAGTCGCTCCTGTTGTGGTCTGAGTGCTGAGCAGTCAAAGAGAAAGTGTTCTAGAGTTTCTTCTTCGCCAGAGTTGCATATTTTGCAGTTGGTGTCTTCCCTGCCTTCCAGTTTGCACTGGAACCTTTCCACTGGGAGTGTTCGTGATCGGATTTTGAAGCGTAGTTTTAAGCCTAGGTGAGAGGAGTGGTAGTTCTTGTAGGCTAGATTTCTGCAGTATCTATAGGCCTGGAGTGAAGTCTTTTGGGCACATTCGTCTCCACAGTTCGGTGTCTCGTGCCGTAATAGCTGCCTTTATGTGGTCTTTTGGGAGTTGGTATAATTTTGCCTCTCCTTCTGGTCAGGGTGGTTAGGTCCAGCCACTTACGGGCAACTTCGCTGATGATATGGGCAATGCTGTTGTTACAGGGCGTAGGCTGGGCCCGGGCGACTTTTCACACTCTTTTCAATAGTTGATTCGAGGTATAATACTCTAGTTTGCCCCAGGCAGTGAGTTGTTCCATTGCCCTTCTGCTTTCCATTGATGCCCAACCAAGGTCGCCTCGTATGGCAGCATGTGCTGTGTGTCTGTTGCAAGCCAGGATGTTAGAGCTAATAGTTTATAGGAAGCTTTCATGTTTCTCTGCACTTACTTGCAAGGGAGTTGTAGATGGGTCTGCCAGAACAGAGAAGTTCTTTTTCAATTTTGCCACCAACCTTGAATGCTTTTTCGTACATTGAGTTGGGCGATCTGGCACGGCCTCTGGCTGACTTTCTCTTGGCTCCATTGTAGTCAACTGCTTCGCTGCGTGGCTGTTTGTTGGGTCAGGTATTGTTGTCCTCGTTGAGTTCATTCCTCTTGCATTTCTTACCTTAGTGTTGCATTTCATGTTGATCGTTTGTTGTTTTGGCAGTTGCGGGTTTTAGTCCACAGTCTCCTCTGTCCTCTTGCGTGTATCTAAATAGGTAGTTAGGGATGGGGATTATATAGGTGGTGGTAGTGATGATGATGATGCTGAAGTGGTTCTGGCTGGCTGTCTAAACAAACAGTGGGTTAGTACTTCTGGCTGGTCTCTTTGCCAAGGGGCTCAACATGGGTGAGGCCCCAGTATTGCATGGCCGACCAATTATCATTCTACCCCCCTAGGGACGTCAACTCCACTATAGCAGTGACGGCTCCCATTGGGGGAGGAAGATGAAAAGAAAAGTGGTAATAAAAGGTACCAGATGATATTGCAACTATGTCATTCTCTCTTAGTCTGTTTAGTCTAACAGGCTCTGCTTCAAGATCGATAACTTCAACTTTTTTGTGTGTACTGATATGTTCTTCATCATCTGAAATAACAATTACAGCATTTTGTAGCTCCGAACTATCTATCAAGTCTATCTCTTCAACTTTGTTACAAACTCCAGATTCTCTATTATTCCAAACACATGAATCCCAACTGTATTCTTCATCATCAAAAATATCTTCTTCTTCTTCTTCTTTCTCTAATTCATTCTGTTCACTTACAACTTCAGAGTCATCAATAAAATCTCTATCAAGATCTTGTTGTTCTTTCTCTTCTCTGTACTGTAGGCTTCTCATTTTGCTGTTAGCATCCTAAATAAAAACATTAAGTACTTATCTTTACAATATTAACTATTTCAAATGAAAGAGGTATACCACATTCACTTTAGACTTGATGTCAACTTTTTTTGGTTCCATTGGAGATGGCTGAAAATTTAGTTTAGAATTTTACTGTAACAATATACATCTTAAAACAAGGAAAGTACATACACATTTTGGCAAGTTATAAATATTTAACTTTTCTTCAAGTTCACATATACTTTCTATTGTTGGCTGCAAGTTCTTGCAACTATGTCTAATAGAAGTTAATGTTGTACCAGCTGTAGATACAATCTTTTCAATCAAAACTTTTTTTTCTCTGTAAATTAGATTACAGTATTAGATTAAAATTAAAATTGAAAATGATTTTACTTACAACTAACCTGTTCCAACTTGGCCAATTCTTCTTGTACGAAGGAGACAAATTGTACGGTCTTATGAGAAGATTGCCAAATCTTGTGCTTATCTATTTTTCCTAGCCTTAATTTGAGTTAGAAGTAAAAAAAAAAAGCTTATAAGAAGGTGAGATAATTACTTCGTTTCTTTCCACAGCTCTGTGAAATATGTAATTTGTGCATTTATCTCTTTGATAGCCTCCTCTTGTGTCACTGTGTGGTCTCTCATATCCAAAACATGGAGAGAAGTGTTGCCATCTGGCAGTATTTTAGTAAGAGTTTCACCTAGGAGAGAGTCTAACCTCCGTTTCTTCTGTGTATTATGCTTTGTTTTCATTTTTTTCATATGCATCTTTTGTTGTTGTTGTTTCTCATGTGTTTCTTCTCCTTCTTCTATGTAGTCCTCTTCATAGCTTCCATATGGCTTGTTTAGTTAAGGACTTTCTGTTTCAATATTGAAAATTCAGAGCCTATGAGAGGTAAAAACTAAACTAAAAGGATACAAGATAAGATGGATCATAATAGCCCAGCTCTTCATTGTACTCCTCTTCCAAATTCAGCATTACAAACAGTTGCTCCTTTTCATCATCCAGTTGCTCTTCATTTTCTCTTTTCATAATCATCCATTCATCTGTTTCCTCACTAAGAGTTTCTTCTTGGTCACTCTCGCTGTCTGTCTCTTCAACTTCGCCATCATCATCATCATCATCTTCCTCTATTTTCATCTCCCTGAAAGATGAATGAAATGATACATAACCATAAAGTTCTTATCCCAACATTTTACAATCAGTGCATAATCTGACAATGTGTGCATACCTTAGTGTTCTCTTTCGAGTTTGTTCCCAACGCTGATTGTCCCTTGCACGGTGCTTTGCATATTCAATGCGCAGAGGCTGCCAATAGAGCCACTTTCTCATTGCCCTCTTTTGTTTGATTTAAAGCAAACAACAAGAATAAGAAGAAGGAAATGAAGAAAGAGTAAAGTATGAGGTGAGGGCAATTGCACCTGCCGCATAGTGACCAGCTCTTGTGGCAGATTCAATCGCCACTGCAACACACCTGCCAAATGCATTGCTTAGTGATCAATTAATTGCCTTTCCCC
>MRZZ01000275.1:0-14681 GCA_002025285.1 Acanthamoeba comandoni | reverse complement strand
GGCGCGAGGTTATGTTACATCTGAGTTGTCCGATCTTCTCGAGAGCCATGGTCACATGTTCTCTGGTACATCAACAGACACAAGAGTCCTCTTGGTCTAACCTTGGACTACGGATCAACAAAGTAGACCTGATAGACTCACTGGGTGCCATTTCCCAGGCGATCATGGGCCCATAAGGCCATGGCCTGCCGAGAGTCCTCTGACCTTGCCAGGACAAAAGTGCTGCGGCGCTGGGAGACCTGCACAAGACAAGTCCAGATGCAACAGCCTGATGGCCTCGTGTCGCAAGAATCTCCCTGGATATCAAGGAAACACTGACATCTCCTTGGTGGCCTCTGGGAGCGAGCGTCGTCAAGTCATGTGGTCCGGTCAGCTCTTGTTGCTTTTCAGAAGAGTTGGCCATCCCAGAGATTCTTGTTAGGTGTTGGTTTGATCTATAAACCTTCTCTCTTTGTCCTGATGGAACAGGTCAACATGTCTTGACATCCAGGAGACCACAGCTTGCGATTCAAGCTCTCAGGAAAGCTTGACATTGTTGGGAAGCTGCTTGTGCTTGCTACATGTAGCTTCCCAGACATCAAGATCAACCAAATGTCAGTGTCAAAGGTGAGCTCTGGGAGAAAGTAGGCAGGCCATCATTAGCGTGTGAGCAGGTCATCACAGCACAGTCTCAGCGACTAATGATGACATGAGGGTCCCTGGAAATCATGTGAATGATGTTGTGACTGGAATTGATGGCCATCATCCCTCAGACAAAATGTCCTGGGCATCCAGAACTTTGGGGCACTAGACAAGTCCAAGACAACATCTCAGGGCTCAGAGGCAGTGAAGCTCCAGGAGGTTGTTGAGACCATCGACTCGACACCTTGATTGCCAGCAATGCCCAGTTGGTCATCGTCATCATGTCACATGACCGTGTGGTGATAACCTACTTTTTTTTTCACTGAATGTCAAAACCACCTCTTTGTGCTGCATGTTTGCCATGTTGCGACCAACAGCGAGCCATCAAACTTCGACCAGGCCCAGGGGGTGATCGTCACCGGAAATCTCTCAGACCAAAAGGGTCAGCCGAGATCTTCGGGCCAACCCAGACCGCTACCACTTCTCCATTTTCTTGAGAGCCACCGCCAACCAGTCCAAGGCATCTCTGGTGGCCAAGTTGTCCAGGACAA
The DNA here is from genome assembly GCA_002025285.1 of Acanthamoeba comandoni. NCBI lineage: Eukaryota > Discosea > Longamoebia > Acanthamoebidae > Acanthamoeba > Acanthamoeba comandoni. The sequence continues at coordinate 13,509 of MRZZ01000275.1, read as the reverse complement.
TTTCTTGTGGCTCAGAGGCAGAACATCACCAAGATCATTGACAGGACACCTTGCTTGCCATCAGTGTCCTGCGTCATCATGTCGCATGGCTATGTTGACATGGTCTCTACTACTTTTTTGCCAAATATCTCCTCCCTGGTTGCTGTGTCGCCACAGAAGGCAATGCAAGTGAGCCATCAAGCTCGACGAGAACCTTTAGGACCTGACGGCAACTGGGACCATCACAGCTGTTCACGTTGGCCTCCAGGGCCATCAAGCCTCTGTGGAACTCTCTGACCAAAGGGTGAGGATAGACTCGGTGGAATCTGTCGGGCCAACTAGGACTGTGGCCATTTTCTTGGGAACCCACCCACATGTCCAAGCCATCTCCGATGACCTGGAAGTCCAAGACAACTTCTTGGGCTAAGTGAAGCTCTGAGACAGAGTTGTCAGAGATTTGGATTCTTGCTTTCCAACTCTGTTGAACCTGAACTTCCGCGTGTTCCGGCCAAGACAAGAAAGTCAGAAAGGGCCATGAAGCCACTCCTGGGGTGGTTTGTGGTGATAGTCCGGGAGCATCTGGTAGATGTCAAAATGTAAGATGAAGTGCATCGGATGATTCGGATGGCACGGTCATGGTACTTTCCCTCGTGCTAACCACCTACATTTTTTTTTTCACGTATGTGTCAAACCACCTCTTCTTTGTGATGCGTGTATCAACCTGCCATGTTGCGACGAGACCAAAGGGACCAACTCAGACCCGCCTCCTCCGGAAGTTGTTGGCCACCTGTTCGCTGGTCGGCCAGCAGGGTCAAGAGCCCTGTAGAAGCAATCTCCCAGATAAAATGGCAGGCTCCTCAGCCGAGTGCGCCAAGTCAGCTTACTGGGCCAGGCCACAAGTGATCAACTTGACCACCAAAGGCCGCTTGATGTTCATCATTCACCAGGAACATAGATGATCGACTTCACCATGGCCGCCAAGAACCACCTAATGATATTACCCGACAAGGTTGGCGAACACTCTTGCCCAAGAGTTGGCTCCAACTTGGTCACTGAGAACTACACTTGGTCACTCAAGGTCTTAGTGAAAGTTGTGGCACCCAAGTCAGTCATTTGATGATGACCCGTCTGTATCTTCACTGAAAAAAGTTTTTTGTGGCCATGGTCATGATGTGTGGCAGTCCTGCTCCAAGACCTCGGGAGACATGCGCCATGACCACCTGGCGTCAAGTGGTCTCAGAGCAATTGGGGTCCAGATGTGTATCTGAGGTTGGCTGGACGACCACCGAGCAGGTGGTCCACAACACCCAGAGGTGGCCCGAGTGATGTAGCCCTTGGGGCATCGGTACTTCAAAGCGTGAGAAGTTGTCTAGGACAACTCGGTAACCAGAGATGCCTTGGACACGAGGCCATCAGGCTGTTGCATCTGGACTTGTCTTGTGCAGGTCTTCCAGCGCCGCAGCACTTTTGTCCTGGCATTGCCCCAGACGTGCGGTGCCCCTGGAGTTTAACTTGATATGATGGTCGTGTGACCAACTGGGCAGTGATGGCAAACAGGGTGTCGAGTCGCTGCTCTCGACAACCTCCTGAGGCATCACTATCTCCTCTGATCCTGAGAAGTTGTCTTGTACAACTTGGTCACCAAGGGCACTCCATGCCTTGGACATGTTGATAGTAGTTCTCCAGAAGATGGAGAAGTGGTAGCCATCCGAGTTGGCCAGACAGACTCGGCCGAGCCAAGCCTGCCCTCTTGGTTCAAGAGATTTCCCCGGACACATGGTGGCCCTGGATGTCAGCTTGATCGGCGGTGGAGATCCGAGTTGCCATCAGGTCCATCGAGTTGCATTTGGTTGCAACATGTCAGGTTAATGCATGCATTACAAAGAGGCGGTTTGACATTCAGTGAAAAAAAAAGTAAAAATAGAATATAAACAACATGCCCATGCCACCTGATGACGATGATGGTTACCGCAACCAACAGTGATGGCAAGAAAGGTGTCCTGTCAATGTCTCGATTACCTCAGGTGTCATGACCTGGGCCAGTGAGATTGTCTGGCACAACAACTTGGTCTCGACCAAAATTGTTTGGCGGGGTACCCTTGGACATGCTGACTTTGGTGGTGGTCCTCTGGAAGATGTTGAAGTTGTGGTCAAATCCGAGTCCGAGTTGGTTCCACGAACTTGGCCACGAATCGATCGTGCCCCACATGTGGGGAGGTCATGAGGTCAGCATGATCGGCGGTGATGACCTGAGTTGCTCGCTCAGGCCCCCGGGTATCGTCGAAGCTTGATGGCTCGAGTTGCTTCTTTTTGGTCGCGACACCACCGCCAGGATGGGACTTGATCTTCAGTGGAAAAAAAAGTAGTTGAGATCAACCATGATGATGGTGGTGGCGATGGCCACGATGGCACCACCAACTGTGTGAGTTGATAGAATGCCTACCAGTTGTTGAGTAGTCGATGGGTTGGGTTGTATCTGGCCATGTAAGATGAAAGATACATAACAATCTCTACAACCACAGCAGGTGTGGCGACCATGCTACATTCGGGCTAGACACAACAATGGTGTGTATGATACAATGGTGATGTCTCCAGAGTGGGCCATGGTCATCTGTGGACCCTGAGGTTATGTTGCATCCAAGTTGTCCGACCATCCCCTGTCACAGGTTCTCGAGTTCATCAATAAACCACGAGTCCTCTTGGTCTGGCCTTGGTTCACCGTTGGAGGTTCAAGGACAGCCTTTCAACACGGTAGACCTGATGGACTCACTTACGGGTGACCATTGCCCCGATGCAACAGACTGACTTGACTTTCTCATGAAAAAGTTGTCGAGTGTCGCAACTTTTGAGGTTGTCACTTTAGGTCACTCGACTATCTATCTCAACCCCACTTGTATCACAAGTATCTTCAACCATGGCATCAGAAACCTTGTGACATGACAAGAGAGTGGTTGCCATTATCTTCTCACCTGATGGTCTCATGTGGCGAGAGTCTCCTTGGACATCCAAAAAGCACCGACATCCTTCGTGGCCTCTTGGAGCGAGCGTCGTCAAGTCATGTGGTCTGGTGAGCTTTTGTTGCTTTTCAGAAGAGTTGGCCATCCCAGAGATTCTTGTTGAATGTTTGTTGTTGTCAGTGAACCTTCTCTCGTCCTGATGGAGCAGGTCAACAACATGTCCTGACTCCCAGGATACCCAGGCTTGCTATCCAAGCACTCAGTAGAGCCTGGCATTGTCGAGAAGTTGAAGCACTCCCAAAGGCGTTTTTGTGCTTGCTACATGTACCTCCCCTACATCGGGATCAACCAAGAGCTGGTGTGCATGGGAGAAAGTAGGCAAGCCGTGATTATCATGAGGATAATCATCATTGCCATTATGTCATGACAGCACAGACTCACGACCAGTGCTGACATGATGTCCCTGGGAATCAGTAGATCCATGTTGCGACTGGCAGGACTTGGTGGCCATCGTCCCTGGGACAGAGGTATACTGAACTTTGGCACGCTCGACCAACCATCCCTCCGGCACCCCCGGCAACATGGTTCTGGTGGTGGTGATCATGTGTCATGCTAAAACACGCTAAGACGTGGCAGGTTCGAATGGCCACCAGCCTTCGCGGGCAGAAAGAAGGTCTCGAGTGTCTCAACTGTTGGTTGATGATGACATTAGAGACCAGCAGATGGACCTTCTCAGCGACGAGGTCTCGTGTTGCGAGCTTGATATGACAGACTCAGCTTCTCAGTTATCTGAGCATTACATACGATTAGGGTGAATATCAATATGCTTGTTGTCAATGTAATAATACATTCTCTGTCCCTGAAGGAGCAGATCAACAATATCCCTTGACATCCCAGACCACAAATTGCAGTACAAGCACCCAAGAAAGCTTGACGATATCGGGGAAGCTGAACGCTTTGTTAACTTGAGGGTAGTCTGGACTCAGTCGACCAAGAGCAGGGCGGATCGACGAAAAATTGGGGGCAAGTTGTAGTTATCATCTGCACAAGAAGATCATGGTGGTCGGGTGGCATAGTGGCCGACCCACAACAGACTCGGAGACCATGGCTCGACGGACTCCAGGTGGCCAAAGTTTCTCGAGTGTGTTTCGACCTCTTGGTGCTGAGGATGACAACATGTCCAACCTTCTTGGCAAGAAATCTTTGGGTCTTACGACAGTCAAGAAACCTGAGGTCATCCAAAATCTGTCCCGAGATCTCCAGGGAGACAACTTGGTGACACACTCTTGAGAGGCCCAGATGGCCGAAGAAGGTTGGTATCGAGAGTCCAAACTTTCGATGGCATCTTGAGTCTTCATGCCAAGGTCTTGAATCCAGAGGACTCGGGATGCCTGGAAGGATAGCCCAGCATCAAGGCCTCTAGTACCTCGGTGCCACCGAGATACTCTGTTGGTTGCAGCACCACGGCTCGCAGTTTCTCTCATCACAACTCAACAAACTCGTTGGGAGAGTCTTGACCACCCGACGAACTCACATATCCAGACGCAGCTACAGCTGGCTGACTTGACCGGATAGCTTGGAGGCGACACGCTCGGTGTCGCTGGATGGTCAGATGACCATTAGTGCTACTTGCTGACAGCAAGAATCTCGGCACACAAAGTCTTGAGCGTCCTGTGATGTGGGACCATCCTTAGCTGCATCAGAAGAATCAGGTCGCAAGCATTTTGATCGTCGATTGTCATCAGGTCGCGTGGCCTGAGCATCTACTGATCTTCAAACTTTTAGTTGGCCTAAGGCTAGTTGTGCTTTGAAATCCCGAGGGGATCCCTGCAAGATTGCCACTGGGATGCACGTGTTTGTGAAGATGCTGCCGGTGAACGCCACCCGGAGGTGTAACAATAGGTCCGTCCCAAGGTAGTCCATAGAATAGGCGGGCCTGTGTCAACTAGCATCTTGGAAGATATGCACGATAATGTGTGCGGCATCAGGCTTCTGTTGATCTTGAGTTGCGGGCCCACTTGAACACATTGGTGGCAGCGGCCCACGAGTACAAGTGACACCCTTGAGAGTGACAATAGGTCTAGGTGGCTTCCTTGAGCCACCAAGTAGCCCCAAGCTTTCGAGGGGCCTCAGGAGGTCACGATGACATGCAAGATCGTTGAGGCCTCCAATTCGACACACCTCACTTCATCGTTGATGCCTGCAAAATTGGCCAGTGGCCATCAGCATGTCACATGATCATGTAGTTGATCTATGTGTACTTTTTTTTTTCACCGAATGTGCAGCCACCTCTGGGTGGTACCAATTGGCCGTGTCTCGACCAAAAGACGTGACTCCAGCCATCAAGCTCGACGGACCCAGTTGGTCTGAGGACAACTAGGACCGCCACTGCTGATCAAGTCGACCTTCAGGACCACCACGGCCGTGAGGTCATCTGCCAGATAAAAAGGTCAGGATCGACTTGCGGCCCAGTCCATCGAGTCAGCTTGGACCATTGCATCTTCCAGAGGACCACCTCCAAGGTCGGCATGTCCATATCCAAGGACATCTCGAGAGAATGCTACTAGGGCCAAGTTGTCCAAGGCAATCTCTTGGGGATCAGGAGGTTATGATGATGACATGCGAGGTAATCGAGGCCAGCAACTTGGCACGCCTCACTTCACCATCTATGCCCACACAGTTGGCGATGACCAATGGTCACTCGTCATCATGACCGTGTGGTTAATCACAACTCGGACCTCTACTGCCTGAGGCTCCCCTCAGCCAGAAGGGTCAACGTGACGTGAGACAATCTCTCGGGACAATCAGGGTCGACTAGCCCTCCTGGGGTATGTAACATGTCCGAGTGAGAACAGATGGTGAGAACACCACGTACAGACCCAAGGATCTGCTCAGAGATGCGCATGTTGTTGACGACCGGATGGACTTGCTCACTTTTGGTGACCCCTGTCCTGAAGGATATGGGGCCATCATAACCTGCAGGCGTCGGGCGAGCTTCCAGGAAAAAAGTGCTGCAGTGAGTAACCCAAACTATGGGATACTGCCATGTGACAAATTGCGATGCAACAACAGACTTGACTCCCTCATGAAAAAAAGTTGTAGAGTGTCACGACCTTTGTGGTTGCGAGACTCGCTTGACTATTTCAACACACACTCATATGGCAGGTATCCTCAACAATTGTGTCAGAAACCTCATGTAATATGGGCAAGAGAATTCTTGTCCCTGGCAGGATTTGCGCTGGGCAGACTTGATGTCCGGCTCAAAGCACAAAGCACACCATCGAGTCAAGAAGGAAGAAGCAAGAGATCCCTCTGTCATTCACTCCTTGTTGCATGGCCCCTTAGTGGAAAAAAGATAAAGATAGCTAGTTGTTGATGATCCTTCTTGCCAACAACAAAGAAGCAAATGGAGAAGATGCAGGAGCAGAACAAGAGATAGAATGCAAGTTGTTGAGCATACAAGATATAAGGTGCCAGATAGCAGAGTCTGGTCTGGGACTAGCAGAATGTTGATTAAATGGTGTTTATTGATGATAGAAGGGCAGCTTCTTGAGCAGCTCTTCATCCACATGAATTCGCCTTGCATCTCTGAGCAGATCCTGAGGTCTGTACATCCTGCTCCAGTCCTTCACCACATTCTCTCTGAGCATCCACTCTGCAGTCTCTTGCTGCTGGCCCTTGATGGTGTAGCCAAAAGCCGTCGAGTTTCGGCTGCGTAGCCATGTTGCACACACCATTTCAAAAACTCGAGTTGGCCTGCTTCACCCGCTTGGGCGATGGTGGTGCAATCCACTCTCCACTTTCTGCTCTTGTATTCACAAAACGTGTTGGTTTGGAACTTTAGAAGAGGTTCAAACAAGCGCTTCATCTCCTCGCTCCAAAACTCGTCGGGTTCTTGTGTCTGTTCCACTTCCATTCTGCAGTCTTGTGGTGTTTGTTGGTTGCTATCGATATCTTCTTGATTGTCTTTCGTTTGTGTCTGGTGAGGATGGAAATGATAATGCTGTGTGTTGTGACAAACAGGAATTTATTTTATTTTTATAATTTACAATAAACAAATCCCAAGATCCCCCCCCCCTTACTGCAGTTTCACTTCAGGAATTTGCATTTTGTTCCTGTCGACTTCCCCCCCCCCTTTTTTTGATTTTCTATCCCAGTTTTCAGAGCACACAAGACAGACAAATGTGCCGCTGGTGGATTGCAGTCGCCCCTCATCCTGTGAACATAAAATTATGAACATTCCATTGTGCTTGATCCAAACACACAGTGACATATAAGGCTACCATTTCAACATTGACATCCATTACTGCAATGTAAGCAGGCCTGCTGTTCTCTGGGGGGGGGGCAATTCTGGGATTTGTCAGATATTGAGTTCTTTTTGGAGAAGTTGTGTGCAAGCAGTTTGGGCAAGGTACAAGTATGCAAGAATTTTAATTCATACAGTCATTCATTTTGAGAGGGACCACATGTTGAACTAACATGATGATTTACAGTAGCCCAAAAAGGAACTAATTCAGAGCCACAAAAATTTACTCTCAGCCAAGCCATAACCAAGTCTAGTGCTATATGATCCCCCCCTGCAATGTTTGTTTTTAGCTGGATGACAGTCTGCTGGATGATGACCACCACAAGCTCTCAGTCCATGGATGACTATGCTTCAGATTTGCCAAGAGTATGTCATCTTCAAGGTTCATCAATTACCCTTGATTGGGTGCCAATGAAAATAAAATAAAAATATTATTTTTACATAAATTCCTGTTTGTCGGATTGTTTGGATTATCCAGAAGTGGTGTCAAACAGTTGAAATTGGTGACAGATCTTAGAGTTCAGGGCCTGTCAACTCAATTACCAGGGGATACAACGGTAATTTTTAACGAGATATCCCAAGGTTGGAAAAAGTCTACATGACCACAATTCTACAGGGGTGGGTCGCCGCTGATCAAACCGATAAGATTGTGGGGCGGCCTGAGTACCAAACTATGAAAAGCTACGTCGAGCGGTGGATGGCTGAGCGCGTTGGAATTAAGAATTTGCAGACAGCTCTACGAGCTTTGGTAAGTGCTAAGACAATGGAGACGGCTCAGGATACAATAAACATCTTGGCGGAATTAGGGCAACGATTCCAGTGTGCTTTGGAAAAGCTGGAAGCAATGATCAAAAGCTCAGATGTCAAAGGAGTGTCGATGAGGCTGGGCAAATTGAAGATTAGGTTCATGCAAGTGCTTGACTGGGTTCTTCATGGAAACTCTCAGCTTGCTTTAACGTTCTGTGATAGTCATGGAAAAACATGGGCCGAAGAGAATGACGAATTTGACAAGTGGTACTGCGCTACGGATTTCAAACCTATCAAGGGATACTCTTTGTCTCGCCAGCCAAAACATGCGATCGCTGCCGTTCAATCTGTTGCAAAAACACACAATCCTCCTAAAAGCAGTCTCAAACTTTTTGGAGGTGCTCAATACTTACGAGCATGTCATGCGTGGATGAATATTCTCTTGGACCTCCCAATACCCCCCTTTGATGATTCTCAGATTCAGAACGTCATCGCGGCCCTTCAAGAGAAGAACATGGCGCTAAATCACCTCCATGCCAAGACGGACATCACTCTTTTCTATGTGGTGTCGACCCTGTCGGACGCCATTCAATGGTTGTATGCTCGGTCTTTATTTATCTTCAATCGAGCACTTGACCTGATCCGGGACACGGTGGAATATAGCTCCGAGGAGGATCGCTTCGAAGGCTTCCCAGAATTCTTTGACTCTTGTCTCTCAGATTATCGGAAGTGCCTCTCTGAATGTATGGAGGATGCTCGCAATACGCTCGTAAACATAACCGAGGCTTTTCACATTGTTCAGGAAGCTTTTCAGGATAACCAGAAGACTCCGAATTCGCAGGTACAAGGCAATATGGAGATCTTGGAGATTGCGAAGGGAAACTACTCTGCTGCTATGCGGGTGGTCTCGACGTTTGCGACTGGAGTAACTTCGAATGGAATATTCACCCATCTCCCCCGTTCTTTGGAAGAAGCTCTAACTTCGAGCATCGCTGACTACGGAAGAACACATCAGAATCAAATCATCAAACGCTCTCAAGAGCTTGAGACAGATCGAAAGGAGCTGCAAGAGAATTCTGGCATTATCGAAAAGTATTTGGAACAGATTCGTTCGGAATGGCAGACATACAATACAAGAGAGGTTTCCCCATCCCTTACTGGACCTAAAGCTGCTCTTCTAAACAAGTACGCACCCCATTACGGCTCTAGCAAACTTTTCTCTTCTGAAGGAAGAACCAATTCGACGGTGAGTAGAGACTCATCTGCATTGACTTCCACCCCTTCAACCTCTTCGACCTCTTCGACTTCTTCAACTCCTTTGATTCCTTCGACTTCTTCTTCGACTTGTTCAACGTCTTATGCCCCTTTAACTCCTTCTTTGATACCATCGCACTCTCCTACAACCAACCCTCCATTGGATTCCAAAGGGAAAGAGAAGGAGGAGCCTAGTATGGAATTGGGAGCTCCAACGATTGAAGTGGCTCCCCAGAAAACTCCAAATTCGGGTGAAGTGCACGAAATGTGTCCACCATGTAAAGACACCACTTTTACTTAAAAAGTACCACAAATGGAAAGACTCTCAATATTTATTGTTAAATCTCTTGCTCCGACTTCTCTCTCTCTCTCTCTTTTTTTGTGTTGGCAACCCAATTCGCACACACAAGTGATGGACAGACAGATCAGCGTGAGGGTGAACAATAGCAACACTGGCGCTTCTTCTTTGCGTACGATCAACATAGCGCCTGTATTTTACTCATCGTTGGGCATACCTTGTCCCGATCCAAAAACACTGCCTGAACAAAAATATTCAGAAGTCGTGCTTCCTTCTGAACAATCCATTTATTGTGCTGCTGAAAATGGTACACAAAGCGACTCCTCTTCGTCAATGATGATGATGATTGATCAAAATCACCATGAAAACATACAATCGGACCACACTGTTCATCAACATGCGGACATCGATGCGATTAATGCAAACAACGAGGTGTGGGTTGCCATACATTCAGCAGATTTCTCCCATCTGAAGGAGAATGAGGTTTGTTGTTGATCACCATGACACTGAGTCATCACATGACAGCATCATTTTACGCCACCAGTAAGCCTAACTCCCTCTGTCTTCTGCTCTCTTTTTTTGTGCGCAGCTTCGAACAAGACCTGTCAAGAGCATTCTGGGCAACACGACAGCACCGAATGGGATGTCCATGCGTGGCATATTGGTGGATTGGTTGGTGGAAGTTGCTGAGGAGTATGACCTTCCATCAGAGGTAATCAAGCACAACAATCTGGGAACTAAAAAGGCAACAGAAGAACAACAACTTGTGGCAAACCTTTTTCCAGCTATTCACAGACACAGTGTAAAGAGAAATGAGGTTATTTTTTTGTGCTAACTTTGCATCTTTCTTTTTGCCTGAACTTACAACACAACATGATCCACACCAAGGCCATCTTTTTGGCCGTCAACTACTTGGACAGAAAAATCGCAAAACAGTCTGCGATTCAAAAAAACAAGTATCAGTTGATCGGGGTGACGTGCATGATGATCGCAGCCAAGATTGAAGTCGTCCATACACCACCTGTGAGTGCATATCTCTACATTTCAGCAAATACCTACAGTGTTAGAGAGGTAAGCCAAAAAGACAAAAAAAACCCAATGATAACAGAACAAGAACAATTGTATTGACCATGATCAACGACGACATTTGCATGCCTTCCTTTTTTTCACATTTGATGTGGGCCAATTACTTTCTATTTCTTGGACAGTTAACAAATGCTTCCTCCTCCTGTTTCTCTCTCTCATGCAGATCATAGATATGGAAGTGACGATATTTAATGAGCTGAATGGAGACTTTGCAGCAGCAACGGCAAAAGTATTTCTCAGGTTCAGAACTCTTTCTCTCTTTTACAGACATCACTTTTGATTTATGATTCTCTCTCAGCCCACAGTCATCATCATAAGATATCCATCTGCATCAAACATCATCTATGACATTTCATTGTTTCTGTTGTCTTGACGCCTTGTGCTGACTGATTTTGCACATACACGCCAATCTGATGTGCATCTTTATGGTCGGTGGCAGGCGGTTTTTGAAAGCAGCAGCCAGCGATGATACACTGTTTTTTTTGTCCAGTTATTTGTGTGAGCTGACATTGTTGGACTATGCATTCATCAAGTATTTGCCTTCAATCGTTGCTGCAGCTTCTGTCTTCCTTGGTCTTCACACTCTAGGCAGACAACCTTGGGTATCTCTCTCTGTTTACTGCACTTTGATTGCATTATCTGGTTCCCATTTGTGTGTGCCTGCATTGTTGACCAACACCACTAACCTGTATGCTGCTCTCAGTCGCCCACTTTAGAATTTTATACAGGGGTCACTTTGACGGACACATTATTTCAAGAATGCATACGTGATCTGTATGGTCTACAAGTGAACGCACCCAAAGGCACGTTGAAAGCGATTGTGGACAAGTATTCGGAATCAAGGTTCAACGAAGTGGCCAAACTTCCACCACTCGACCTCAGTAAGCCAGTCTAATGATATAAGAATAAAAATAATAGAAAAGCTCTTTATTTGGGGGTGATACCACCACGTATCTATGCCTCTTTTTGAATTCGAGTATTATCACAAAAACACACAGCGATGCACTCTTTGGGGGGGGGGAGGCAAGCTGTCGCAAGATAGTAGGTCTCCCAAAAGATCAGAACATGCATGACCTTGTGGCCATGAAGGTCAGCCAACTCGAGTATGTCATGAACAGGTCTTTCTCACACAAGGCCAAGACACCAGAGACCTTGTGTCCAAGAAGCTCGAGTCGTCAACACAAGGGTCTCGCTCACAACTTCTCGCGGACGACCAACTTACTTGTCATACAAGGTCACTCAAGTCTACTCAGGTATTCGGAAGACAACCTTGGGGTAATGAATCTAGAGCTGGGTAACCTTCTTTTTGCCACAAGTACTTGCGTGCAAGTTCTTAAGCAGGCTCGCAATTCAAGTGCTATGCATCTTTTTTTTCCATGGTCGCCTCCCAACAAGTTGAATGAACACGGGGCCTTTCTTTATTCATTTTTTTTCGAGCCAACAAGAGCACTGAAGGCCGTGCGACGCTCACAATTGACTCTGGCCTGAGGGTGCCATCGTGTGACATGTACACCTTGGCCATCATCTCATCGACGATGTCCCCAGTGCCGCCCTCTTGCAGGCTTTGTCGCTCCGGATGCTGAACCTTCCAAGCGTGTACAGCACTCAGCGTGCGAAAGACCATTTCAAAGTCCTTCAGAGACCATCTGAGCCCAGACACCAATTCAACGTTGGTCGAATCGTCGGGGTGTGTGTTAGCTGCAAAAGAGGGACAAGGACGCATAACGACGCTCGAATAGATTCGCCGGATGTCTGTGAACTTGTCCTCTGAAAGTACAATGTCTCTGTACAGATTTTGCAGTATGCTGGTCCCCGGTTGCAGCCAGTACTTGCCCAAGTAGTCTTGATGGTGTGCATACATGTCAACAATGTGGGATGCTTCGCTGTGGGAGCTGATCTTCATGCCAGAGTAGGCCCACAAGGCAAGTGTGCCTTTAGGCCTGAGGACGTGGTGTGCCGCCTGGAGAAATTCTGGTCCAAACCAGTGCGCTGCTTCTCCTGAGGTGACCATGTCCACACTGTTGTCAGCAACTATCCGGCGAATCTCATTGGCCTTGGCAGACGCGTAGACAACGTTGGGTCGTTGTTGTGCCGACGCCAGCATGCTGTCGCTTGCGTCGACTACGATCACATGATCGAAGTGTTCAGCCAAGGCGACCGATACCTGGCCTGTGCCGCAACCGACATCCACGGCAAGTGCTCCACCACGTGCTCCATGGTAGCTGAACACACTGTCGTACAAGTACGATGAGTAGCATGGTCGAAACGTGTTGTACCATGATGAGGGAAAGGACGGGCTTGCAAAATCTGTCATGTCTTGGAAATCAGTCTTTTTTTTTTGATATAGGGGACCAAGCTGACGACGGGGATGAATGAGAACTTTGGAAGTAAGATGATGTGGTGGTGGCAGATCAGAAAATGCTAGGGTGCGCGTTTATTTATTTATTTATTTATTAAATCGTCCAGAAGTTGATGGAGGTGGTCAGCCTCATGAATCCGCCTTTCAGAACCTGGGACAGCCGAAGCATTCTGTAGAGCCAGGTAGCCGTCGCTGCCGTGTGCCAGGCGCAAGGGCACGATCACAAAATAATGGTGGGAACCATCGACATTCTTCCCGTCGGGGGTATGAATGGACAAGAGCCTATGGCCTCGCTCTTTGCGTAAAAGTCGCAGTCAAAAGTCTAGCCTCGAGAAAGATGGGGATAAGATGCCATGGGTGCGCTCTGAACACAAGATACGCCTTGTTCAATCGCATTGCGCAAGGTGTTGCCTGACATCTCCAAGAGACACAGGCGAGTGTCATAAGGAAGCTCTCTCTTGAGGTCCTGCTCATGGAAGAGGTGGCCTTTGGGATAGAGCCTTTGGCCGCGCACTGTGCCCGC
>MRZZ01000273.1:0-10479 GCA_002025285.1 Acanthamoeba comandoni | reverse complement strand
CCCTGATCTGTTGCTAACAGAGTTTATAAGGAGAAGAAGGAGAGACCAACTACAAGCGATAGTAAGGGCACGCCAGTGTGTGTTTGTACCATTKRGYYAGGTATGCATTGGGGCATTGCTTTATAGTGGGCAAAAGGTTTAGACCTGAAGCGATATCACATTTGTCTCCAGGCACGAGCTTGTAGCTGTGTTGATTTTGTTGACATGCGAGACCAGGAGAGCAAATTAGAATATTGGACATGTTGAGGAAGGCGCTGGCGGTATGTTTACCCTTTGGTCAAACCATACGTGCCCTTGCAAGTGGCAGGAGGCAGAAAGGGATCTCTGCTGCAAGAGCTGGAAAGCTCACAGGTACCCGTAGCAGTATTCCACTCAAAGCAATCATCACTTGTTGAGTTTTCAAACTGTTCATAAGTGTACATCTCTCTGTGCTCTCTTACAAATATCACGGGTCTTACCACATATAGTCCGCCATTGTGCACGGGCAAGATATGGTCACAGGAATGTGAGGGAACCTCTGTGGATGGAAGCATTTGGCCGTTCGCTTTCGGCGGACATGTTTTGTCTTTTGGCCTAAAGTGCAGTTGGCATCTCCACCCAGATCCCAAGTCTTGTAATGAAGTGAAACTAAGTTTAGTTATGAAGTGTAGTGTACATTTTCTATAGATAGATATCAAATTGGGTACCTCATAGTCGCTGCCAGGAGTGTCTGGCATTTGGTAACCCTGGCCTATTAAACATAAACACAGATATGAAAAAATGTTAAGAATTTCTTCACAACGAACTACATCATTAGAAGTGAAGAAGAAGGGGCGAGGATATCCCCAGGATCTGTCTCGTACACAATTTCCCGTCGTGGACTCTGGAAAAGTCGATAAAGAGTACCACCTCCCTGTGGTTTCTTGTTGACTTGCCGCTCAGAATAAATTGGGTTGAGTTGCCTTGTTTGGAAGAATAGCCAAGAGCAAAGAGAAAAAACGTTAGAGGATGAAACTGACTTGCGTACGAAACAATTTGCTTACCTAAAGGGTCAACATCAATGCGACTAATATCTACCTCCAATGGCTCAAGTTCCAAGCCTTAACATAGGCAAAGGTCAGCTTGTTAACAAACAAAAACAAAAGGCAACGATCATGTACGTACCATTTTTCATATATAGAGCACACTCTCTGATAGACAGGCATTCATCAAGGGTGTACCTTTGTATTATTGCCAATGGTTTGATTAGAGTAGTTGTAAGTGTTTTGGTGCTTCTTCTTTTTCGTGTAAATGATGATGCCCAACAGGGAAGTAAAGCAGCTACTTACTTTATGGTTTTAATGTTACCAGAAGCATCAGTAAATAATATAATGGAGGCACCATTGGCAAACTGAGAGCGATATGAGCCCTTCTGAACATATTCCCATGAAACACCGGCATCCCTACTGAAATAAGTTGATAGGGAGCTCATCGATGAAGGGCGCAAGTCTGAACCTGCAACTCCTGTGATCATAAAAAAGAAGAGCAAATCAAAGCAGTCAAGCTTAGTGTGTTGAAGCATGTAAGGGATCTTTATCTGCCTTACCTGTTCCAATGATGCGGCCAATAGCAGTCTGCTTAGTGAGTACAGGAGCGACACCTGAGACCGTAGTTGCTGTTGCCTCCATTACAAGATTCAGATGGCAGGTGGGAGAAGTACAACCGGTCATGTTAGAAACAGTAATTTGCGCCCAACTGCCACCTGCAGAAAATGGAAAGGAAATATTGATCAAAATGAAAATGAATATTGATTCAAGGTAAGGAAATTTTTCGTGTAAAAATACCATTATTGAATGTGATGAACGTTTTGACTCTGTTGGGGTCTGCAGGAGCAACAAGCTGGTTGGCCAAATAGATACCAGGTATGCTTGGCTGGCTTGTAAAATCCACCACTTGATAGAGATTGTTAACGACTGCACTGTAGGCACAAACAAATAAAATTTGCGTGTAAAGGTTAACAGATCTTGCATGCATATCATCTTGAGGCATGTTTTCTGTAAAATTAAAGTGGAAACATACCTTTTGATATATGAGGCCGACAGGACTGTACCAAACGGTGAATAATCGGTAAGGTAAAGTTCTCCACGAAACCATTGAGTGGTGACAACGTGCACCAGGGCGGTTTGGTTTGTTTCAGCAAGAAAGACCCATGACTGACAAAACAAAGACACAGATATAATTATCAAGAACATCTGCGGATGCACTGAAAGTGAATCAAGACGATAACGTTATATACCTCAGGAGAATCTGTAAATGTGATACTTTGAAACGTGTCACCCTTATTTTTGCTCGAATAAAGTTTGAGATAGTATGGATCGTACTGTGGACGATTCACGGGATGAGTTGAAGTTTATGAGAATTTGACAAATAGAGAGCATACCTTGGTAAGCCAGATATTGTAGGGACGCCACCAAGTTGAGTGTACTCGGGTTTGCAAGACTTCAACAGTCCCAGGCTCCCACAGATGATCAGATCGTCCAAGTACGAACTTAGCCGCGTAAAAGGGAGACCACTGATTAACATCTTTTTCCAAAGAACAGTTTAGATCGTTGTGATGGAGTTAGTGGGAAAGCCTTGTGCAGGGTTTTCGTACTTCCTGATGGAGTAGGGTCTAAATACACCATATATAACCTCTCTTGGGGTACTCCATTTGTTCCAGCATCTCCTGATTGAGTATTTTTATGAGAACACACATTTGACAATTAAATAGTTACTGGGAGAGACCCAACCCCAGTAGTATTCACTGACATAAGAAGCTAACCGTTTCCATGTTACGCCAAGATCACCAGTAAACCAAACCTGTGTAAGAGGGATTGTAAGCCACAAAGACATAAAGGAGTGACTCAGATAGAAACATACTGTGTCATATATAGCTGAACTGGGATTGTTGGGATCTCTTTCATATTGGGCACCCAACATCCATTGGGGGTTAGTGGGGTGTGGGATAATCCAGTCCAGATACCTTGACATCAAAGAATGCATTAATCTCTTTAGTATCTCTCTTTTTCCTGGCTTCACAGAACTAGTGCACAATTACCTTAGTCCCTGCTTAGATAAATTTTGGAAAACATAGGTATTGCCTCCATCTATTGTTGTCCACAACCGCCCTCCTGTTCCCCAAAACACAAACTTAAAAATTGTCAATCACAAAGGTCATATATAGCTATGCAGGCTGGACTCACAGTCATGTTGTCAGCTGTAGCAAACCCTTCTTCGTAGTTGGACATGACACCAGAGTATCCGCTGATAGTCTGACTGCTGTTGGCCATCTTGTCATTTTGTTTGGTCCACGTTTTTCCAAAGTCTCCACTCAAGTACAGCACATTCTTGAAGGTCCTCATAAACACATTCTTAAAACAGAAATCAGATCAAAAGAGAAAGGCTGGTGTACTCGTAAGAATTGCTGTGTGAAGAAAACTGGAATACCTGGCCATTGGGTCCAAACCAAAGTAAGTTGTCAACTTCCCCTTCAATTTCCGTTGCATCCACACTTATCTTCTGGTCTGAGCAAAAGGCTACATCTGCTGTAACACAGAAGCTCCAGCACAACCAAGTAGCCACATACAACAGCAAGAACTGGTGCACCATTCCAGAGAGAAGGACAGAAGATGCTACACTGAGAACAAGTGGAAAAGGGCCACTTGAAGGTCTCTCTGTGTTATGTGAAGGATGAGCTCAAGTTCTCTCTTTCTCTCAGTGTGTGTGGGCCACTCCTATGATTTTTCATAGTCACCTTGGGGGGGGGGGGGGCAACGAAGGGTTTCTTCTTTATCAGAGGGGCGCCACTGTGATAGGGATCTGCTGTTGTCGTTGCATTCAATATAATTGTATCATCCCAAACTAGAGGGCTCTCTTCTCTATTTCCTGCTCTACTTCCATGCGATCACCGGTTCTTTTTCGTCCATTCTGAGCAATCCTATTTCAATAATTATTTAATTATTGTAAATGGATGATTTTGAAGTTGTGACGACCACATTCAGCCCAGGCACTGTGCGCCAGCGTGCTCGTAATGTGAGGGGCGCACAAGATACGCCGAATTGGAGTCATCACTTGCTCGAAAGAGAGAGAACACGTACGTTTAATGCTGGATCTGTGTCAATTGGTTCATCTGTCTCTCGGGAGAGAACCCTCAGCTGTGATGCTGGAATGTTGCAAATGGTGAGACATTTCTATGCGGAAAAGTTTGCTCAGGCGAAGGCGATGGCCGATAAGGAATTGCATGCCTTCTTGCAATCTGTTGAGGATATGTTAACAGAAGGTCAGCTCGCCCAAAGCGCTGCTGATAATCCACGAAAGAGACACATAACAGAGATCCTTATGAGCTTAAAGGAGACTGCCCTGAGCGTGACGAAGGCTCAGCCTGCAGATTTAATTAAAGAGGGAAACGTGAAGAAGACATTGAGGGGCACTTACGAGTTGATATGGCAAACGAAAGAAGCAGTGGACACCAAGGTGAGAGGCCTTTGCTCCAAATTGTTGTGGATTCTGTCTCGCTGTGGTCGCATGGCTGAATTTGTGGTAAGTTGATGAAGGAGTCGGGGGGGAAGCGTTTTTTGGTAATAATTGTTTACATTTTCATTGTCTATCGTGGAAAGGACTCGGATTCTGAAGACTTTGTGGCCTGGGCTTGCGAATGCTTCCGGCGCAAGCATCATCTAAGGAAGAGCAACTGCGCTGCTGGATCCTCGACCTCCCCTCCACATTCGCCCCAATCTCCAAGAAGCGAAGAAAAACTTCAGGTTCATACTGTTTATCACATCTCTGCTCTCTTACATCTCTGTGCTCATTCCTCATGAATGAGCACGGAGAGCTCTTTCTTTCTTCATAGCTTTGTTTTGCTGAATGATCATTCAATCAATCAGATCATTGAAGACACTCTGGAAGGCCACTATGTGGTCTGCCGCATTTGCGAGGGCGTCATACAAGAGACAAAGCTGGAAGCCCATACACAGCAGTGCAGCATTGTGGCGCTTAACCAAAGACGCTTTGCCAATGCCAGCAAAAGCATCTTCAACAGCTTTGCCAAGCTAGAGAGTGAACTTTCAGTGTTGGTTTGTTGGATTGAATTCCTCTCATCAGAGAGAAAGAAAGCAAAGAAAACATGTGGCTAATGCACCTGCTGTCTTGTTTGATGACTCACAGATAGAGCGTGCAGGGGTCTCTGAATCTAAGAAGCCCAGCAAAAAGAAGGTGGAAGTGTTAACAGCTATCAGCCATGCGCCCTTGTTGAATGCAATTAGAGAAATCATTCACCGGTTTGAAACCTTTCTTCTTCAATAGTAGCAACGGTGGACTTATCTCTGCCTTGTTCATTTTACATAATTCCTTTTCTCTCCTCACTCTGAACATAATACTTGTCTCTCATGCTCACTAGTTTGTAAATAGAATCTGTGGCCTTGAGAGCCATCGACCAGATACCATGACTGAGTTGGGAGAACAAGAGGGCAAACTTTTGAATTTAATGGCAGCCTTGAAAGGAAAGGAAGAGTCCGACAACAATACCATAAAGCTTCTCCAAGACATCATAGCGAGTGTAAGCCGCTGCATGTGTTAACACTCCCTCCTGTTGCCATTACCGTGTTTAACAAGTTGTATGTAAGCTCAGATTGGTGAAAAAAAGATTGCCCTGGCTGTGGTCATTCAAATGAAAGCTGCCATAGAAAAGGAAGCAAATTGTATTGGATATGATTTTAGTGCATCAGCTCACGCGGCAGAGAGGTAAGACTCTGCTTATCCATTTTTCAGTGCAAGCTATTTTTTGATCTTTGCAACTGGCAGGAAGAACAAACTAGAACCTCCCAAGAGGCCTTCAATAAGAGATTTTGAAATTATAAAACCAATTTCCAGGGGATCTTTTGGGTAAGTGTTAACAGAAAGTCCTTCTTCTTCATGCGTGCAGAAGAAGGAGCTCAGCTTTCCCTCTCTTTATGTGCTTGTGCAGTGTTTTAAGCTGACTGCTATGTCAATACCCAGGTCTGTTGTCCTTGCAAAGAAGAAGACCACGGGGGATATTTTTGCCATTAAAGTTTTGAAGAAGAAGAGCATCATGGAGAAAAATCAAAGAGACTTTATCAAAAATGAGCGTGACATTTTGTCCTTTACAAACAATCCCTTTGTAGTCAAGTTGTACTATTCTTTTCAGTCTGCAGTACGCTCTTCACCATTCAACACTTTTTTATTTGCGATTTGTTGCATTTGTGGTATTTCTCATCATCTCTGCTCTCTTAGAATAACTTGTACATGGTGATGGAGTATATTCCTGGTGGAGATTGCTTTTCCCTGCTTAAGAATATGGGCACACTGGAGGAGGAAATGGCCAAACAATACATAGCAGAAGTAGTCCTGGCACTGGAGTATTTGCATAAATGTGGAATAATCCACAGAGACCTTAAGGTATGCCTACTATTTGATCTCCTCTGGCTGGCATGACACAATGGCTTATCTTTATCTCCCCAGCCTGATAATTTGTTGATAGGGAAGGATGGGCACATCAAGCTGACGGATTTTGGGCTTTCGCGTGTGGGTCTGATGGACAGGCAAGACGAGATCTATGGCTGGAAGAAAAGTGAACCAATGGAGATTGGCACCGAGAGCAGCATTGCAAGTAATTCCTGTGTGGGAACTCCTGACTATATAGCCCCAGAGATATTCCTTGGCACCGACCATGGTATGGCGGAGAACTCAACATTTAGTGTAGTAAGCTACTTGCCTGATACGTTTGATACATCGTCTTGTGTCTCCTCAGGTCCTGAAGTTGACTGGTGGGCCTTAGGGTGCATAACCTATGAATTCCTTGTGGGCATTCCTCCTTTTTGTGGCAGTTCTTGTGAGGAGATATTTGAAAACATCACAAGCAACAGTACCGTGCCCCCCCCCCTTTTTTTTTTGTTTTGATGCTCGTCGGACTCTGTTCTGAAAAGTTCAAAAACAAAAACAAAAGATATCATTTGGCCTGATGATCCTCCTCTCAACCCTGTTGCCCAAGATTTCATCTCACAACTGTTGGTAATGGAACCCTCAGAACGGTTGCAAGGCATTCAAGTCAAGGTAAGCCCTGTTATAGTAAAATAATAAAAATTTGGTATTTGGTTTTTTAACACAAAGTGTGGGAATGGGAATCATTTACAACCCAAATAACGACAATGTAGGCTCACTCGTGGTTTGGTGGAGTTGACTGGGACAATTTATTAAAACAAGAATTTCACACCAACTTTAGGCCTGCACTCAACGATGCCACTGACACAAGCTATTTTGAAGGTAGAAAGGACCATCTTCCTTCATCCACACAACAACAACCACACACTTGACATTTGTGTTGTTTTCCATTGGCGACAGCAAGAAATGCCATCTATGAAACGACGTGGGAAGGAGACAACGACGCGGGCCAGAGTGTGACACAGGATGATGACCATCTCATGCTGCGTGACTTTACGTTCGTCAATGTTCAAAACCTTGTGGAGGCCAACAACGACATCATACACTCCAGCGCCGCCACAGAACGAACAAAGAAGAACTGAGAAGCCTTTCAAGATTGGCTAGCCAAGCAGAAGAGACTTCTTCTTCTGTCTTCGTCTTTTTTTCAAATAATGTTACAGGCAAAAGAGGGAAAAAAAAACTGCAACCAAATGGTTCATCATCACAGCACATGTACACGGTTCACATCTCCTTGCTTTTTATTTTTTTGAAAGAAGGACAATGTTGTCAACATTGTCATCCTCTCTCGAAAAGTCAGCACATCCGGGAATAGCACAGAGAAAAGCGACTGATATTTCCGGGAACCAGTGAGTAGCCCTGCATCGTCGGTGGTGACGTAGTTGGTGATAGGCCGACAATCGATTTGATCGCACGGTTCTTTGAAATGGCTCATTATGATTTTTAAATTTTTAAACAGCTAAACGTGTTGCCGGGAAAAGACCGGGTATACTTAACAAATGCCAGATCTGACGTAATCATTAGATTCCAATTGGCTATTGACAGTTTACGTGAGCCTAAAGCGGAAAATTTCCGCAAATTAATGTGTTTTGGTTTTTCGCAAAGCTATGAAAAATTTACGAACTTCGCACTTTTGCGGTTTTAGCTTTCTGACTGTCCGGTTGTGCTTTGTTTGCCCTTGTTGTCTTGAGGCGAGCATTCACCGCAAAGAGGCAAGTATTCTTTTCTGCTGCTGGACGGTCAGACTTTTTTTTGGCCACTGCCTGCACCTTAAGTTGCGAGCTTTCTTTCCCGAGGCCAAAAAGTGCTTTCTTGTGGTGCCCAGTTTGATTGAATCCAACCCCCTTTGGCCCATTCTAGCTACAACGAGACAAGGAAAAAAAAAGCAAGCCATCTTTGTGCAGCTTCTGAATTCGATCCATCTTGATCAGGTTTTATCGAAGAGATCAGCCTTTTTTTTCTGTCTGTTTGAGGAGACTATCAAGAGTTCAACATTTTTCAAATATTTGAAAGACTCAATTCAAAGGGCCCACCCCAACTTGAAATCAAAAACTCAGCCCACAGCGGCCACCATGATTAAAGCCCTGCCTATGGCGGATACCTCCCAAAATCTGAGCGAGCCACTTTCATATGGCATCATCAAACAAATACACATGGATAGCAAGAAGAAGAAAAGTTTTAGTTTGGACTATGAACAGCGGAGTGCTTCGGCCTCTGCATTCCCCACCAGGCAACGAAATCAAGCGGACAAGGCACAGGTAAATCCATTGGTCACTTTCAGAAGGCCCCTCCGAGATCAGAATTTGACGTTTGGCCCCTTTCTTATGATAATTTCAAATATATCATAGAACGAGATGGACGGTCTTTGCGAACGTGAAATCAAAGTGGCAGGAGAACGAGAGCGCTCCAAGAGATCAAGAGCCGCGAGTCTAAGAAGCTCGCACACGAAAAGACTTGATCAGTATGTTACCCCCCCCCCCCCGTCAACTACATATGTATGTTGTCCTTACCTCTTATCTCTCATAGGACCCCAGAACTAGAGGATCTACGAGTAAGGAGCAAATCTCCTGACCTTTCTACTTCACAATTTACAGACCGCAAACAAGGCCCGAAGTTTTCGGTATATGTTTTCTGTCCATCAGCACTCAGGCCTTTTCTTCTATCTTACTCTTTCTCCTTTTAATGTAGTCCATTGGGAGCACAGTCGTGATCCCTATGTCCCCGCGGGCTTCGGATGCCACAAACGACTTAGAGGAAGAAATATTGCAGGCCAAAGCTGAGCCTCCCAAACAAATAATCAGCATAAACAGGGTATGTTTGTGTTAAATCAAAGATGCAACATGTCCCCTTCAACTAATTCAAACAATCTCCCCCCCCCCCATAATAGTGTACAGCACCCAACGCGTTGGAGATGGCAATTGGAGGCCCGATCGTCCCCATCCCTCTGCAGCGCGTCAAAGAGACAACATTTACTCCCAAGGTGAGCCCACTTTGCTTCTACATCTTTCATACATCCCAACAAAGGATTAGTTGGGCGCACGGCCAGTTAAAGGCTTTTGATGTGGAGTTCAAAGTCTCACATTTTTTTTTCGTTCGTCTTCTTGTGTTCTTTCACAGTTGGTGGCTCCTCGGCCTCGCAAAACAGTAAACGCTGAAGTCGTGCGACCGGGCACACCCCTCAAGTCATTTTCCAATCAGCAGCCCGTGTGGCTGCCCAAACTAAACTTGGCCGCACTATCAGAAGACACAGAGTACGTTAAATATATATCTTCAACAACATAATTAAAATGTTTTAATATTTTAATTATGTGTGTGTTTGTGTGTGTGTGTCAATTGCCCATCCGGCCATCAATCAAATAACTAATCTTTAAACTATTTTTATCCCTCTTTTTTCCCTTTATCAGTAGCGCATCCATTGCGAGTCCTGATCGTTCCAGGTCAGTGACGAACATCCTCAGCCCTCGCTCGGCCTTCTCGCCAAGGATGAGCCCACGCTCCACTTTTTCCCCCAGAATGAGCTCCCCCAGTGTGTCATCGTCATCGTCGACGTCGACACAACCACCGACAACCCACTGAAAAACAGTTACGCCTGTGGCCTCCCCCTTGCCCTCTTCTTTCTTTGTTTCTTTTTTTTTTTGTGTCTCAGAGTCAGTTCACTCCCCCCCCCCCCCGACGATTGGCCTTCCCCCTCTCTCTTTCCTTTGATTTTTTTGGTTTTCTTTTTTTTGGGTCGTGGTGAGTGCTCGAACGGAAGTGTGTGTATTTATTAAAAAAAAGCGGTGTGGTGGGGGGTGGGTGGGTGGTTCTGTAAATAATAACCCACCCCTCCCCCTCCCCCAACGAAGAATGTTGTTTGTTTTGTTGTTGTCAACCCAACAATAAAATTATTCTTCTTTTTAATTGTTAAAAAAACTTTATGCTTCAAAAAAAAAAAAGACGTTAACGTAGCTGCACGAAAAGTTAAAAAAAAAAATAATTTCATTTATTTATATTTTTTTTGCACATCTTCAGAAAGTGAGTACCTCCCCC
>MRZZ01000272.1:0-18228 GCA_002025285.1 Acanthamoeba comandoni | reverse complement strand
AGTTCTATCTTACAGGCTGCAGCACAAATTTACATCTTATTGGGAGCAGAGAGCTACGCACAAGCCAAAGTGGACAGAGCAGTCTCTGATACATCAGAACTGTTTTTTATCTCTTGGGAGAAGGTACGTTTTACAGAATGAAATATTATTATGATGTTTTTTATAGCTATGCTGATATCATCTCCCTGGGCTTAGGCCAAGGCCCAGGATTATGTGATGATGATGATGATGGGCTTGGAGGCAGTGTTTGGGCAGAAAATTGCAGAATCTCTTGGCTTGGCGATGGGCAACCAATTGACCTTCCCTGCAGACTTTCACGAAGCCTTTGGCATTGGAGTCACCCATTATTATGTGCATTTCTACCACACATTGTTTGAAGGCAGGTACTTGAATCAGCTAGAGGTTTCCTTAGACAGGATTCCGGATGACATGGCTTCCTATATGAAGTTCTTTCCTGATGACCGCCAAGGATTGGATTTGACTGACCCAGCACAAAGGAAGGACGTGGTGGTGCACATTCTCACCTTGCTCAACTACTATGAGAGCGGAATGATGCTTGCAGGCCCCTGTGCCCAAGCTGGCATCCAATAGAAGTGTATGAATAATGACGTGTAACTACTAAACTCTGGAAAGGGGCCTTAAGTTCCGCAGGATGCTAAAACGATAATCCTAGGAAATACCCCCTTTTCCTTTAAGTTATTCTTATTTCACAAATAATCTAAATAAATAAAATTATCTATTCGTTAAAATTTCACTCAATTATAAATCAAATGGGTAATTGGGCTCCAATCGCGATAAAGTCCATATTTTCTGTAGAATTATCCAACCCACATCAGGAACCCCCCCCCCGACAAGTGTTTTGCATCTTTTTTTTTTTGTGGGCAGTGCAGCATTTTTTTTTTTTGAAAAGAGCTATTCCCGTGACTGTTCGCATAAGCTGCTCCTTCTTCACAGGGCCCTCCTTGTTTCACAGCACCCTGTTTTGCTGCTTTTCTTTAGTGTGTGCGTGACACTGAAGACAAGTCCTTGGCTTTTGCACATCCATGTTCGAATCTTTGGTGTCAGAAATCTTGACCAAGTATCTGGGCAAGTTCGTGAAGGGCTTGGACAAGGAAAATCTCAAAATCGCAGTATGGGGTGGTGATGTGGTGTTAGAGAACTTGGAAATTAGGGCCAGCGCTTTGGCCCACCTTAATCTGCCCTTTGCTGTAAAATCTGGTACCCCCCCCCCCCCACATTGAAAGAACTGCTTTTTCCCCATTAGATTGACACAACAACAAATGGTGGAATGTGCAGGCTTTTTGGGTGAATTGCGCTTGAAGATCCCATGGTCCAATATTCGCTCTGGGCTTCTCAATGACCCTATTGTCATCATCCTGCGTCGCATCTATCTGATTGCGGTCTCTAATAACCAATATGTAAGCAGACAATCAATTCACTCTTATAAGAAGTTGTTGACAGAGAGAATGAGAAGAGTGCATTCTTCTCAGAGAGGATTGGCACTGTGAAAGTGTGAGAGAGACAGAAAGACTATTTTCTAGCTAGCTATTAATCTCAAGTCTGGTGTGAATGGCTGTTCAGTGTGACATTGAAATCGAAGAACGAGAGCAAGAGAAGAAACAGAACAAACTGGCCCAAGCAGAATTACTCAAGGAAAAGAAACGTTATGATGAAGGTAAGAGCTAGAGCGAGTCACTCTATTCAATTTAGTCTCATCCTTCTCAATTTCTTCACTCTGGAATCTACACAGACCCAAAGCAAAAGGCAGTTGAAAAATCTGAAGGTTTCTTTGCACGACTGCTCCAAAAGGCTATAGACAACATACAAATTTCTGTGGAATCAGTACATATTCGATATGAGGACGACAGGTCAGAGGTAAGAACAGATTATCATTGAGCAAGTTCATTTAGGTATGTCTTACTTTATCTTTTCATGATACTCTCAGAACCCCTTTGCCTGTGGCATTACCTTGGATTCTGTGTCGGCACATTCAACCGACGAAAATTGGCAGCCTGCTTTTCTTACCACTGAGCACACCCTTGGCCACAAGGTAACAAACATCAAAGCGACTGATGCTGTCACCCCAACGCCTGTTTATGCTTATTAATCCTACTACTCCCAACTAGTTGATCGAACTAAAAAATTTGGCCTTATATTGGGACACGAATGCATCGTTTTTGAAATATAACACGACTCAAGAAATGTGCACATTGCTGAATGAGCTAGTAAGATTTACCTTGCTCTTTGCTTTTATTTTAATTTCGAACCTAACAACCGTTTTGCTAACAGATTAGTAAGCAAGGGGATCAAAAGACTTTGACCCAGAATCTTCATTATATAGTACGGCCTGTAAGTGGTTCCCTAAAGGTGCGCATTGACCTCACTACACTGTTCTCCTATTTATTGTTGGAATAGCCACTTATGAGTTTGTCAATAATGGATAATGCAGATGGTTCTCAATAAGAGCCGCCTGCCAGATATGAACGTTCCCGAAGCAACGTTAAACTTTATTTTTGAAAAATTGTCTGTCTGTCTCGCTGAAGCTCAATTTCGCGATATCTTTGGTCTATTGAGTTGGTTCTCCTTGCAGTCTAAAGGCAGAAAGGTATTTATAGCTTTATCTCGTCCTCTGTTCTCTTTTAACGAATGTTGCCTAATTCTCGATTCTATTAATCGTCACTTTGAATTAGTACCGAAAAAATAAACCCATGGCTACTGTAAATAAAGATCCAAAGGCCTGGTGGCAATTTGCTGGTAATTATTAATCCACACTTGGACATCGAGCTTTAAGACATGAAATATGCTAACATTTCTGCTTACAGGACGCTCAGTACTTTCAGACATAAGAGAGAACAAATACAAGTGGACAGGACAATATTTCACACAAAGGCGCAAGGACAGACTTGAATACATCAGTCTCTATACTGAGAAACTTCGTGGCTATACGGTTCACTTTTCAATTCATGCACTTGCAATGTCTAGTAATGCTTTTCCTAACTATTTTTTACTGTACTTGTGTCTAGGCAAATATCGAGAGACTTAAAGAGTTAGAGCGTGTTTATTCGTACGAGGATATATTATAGTACGTTAACTATTCGGCAGCTCGACTGCTATAAAAGGACAGGCAGAATCTAATAAGTGATGTATTTTGTATATCAGTTTTCGTTCGTTAGCAGAGCTTGCAGTTGGCAGTGACGTACTTAATAAAAGCAAACAACCACAACAAGCTGAAACCTCATCTTGGTGGAGCTGGCTAGGATGGTCAACCACATCAACCACTCCTGCAACTGATGTTCGTATCTACCCTATTACTAAATAATTCTGACTATTCGAAGGAGCAATCATCAGTTATTAATTAGTTGATATCTAAAGTCGCAGGTTTCAGCCATCCAAAGCTGGGATTCATTGCTAGACGAGATAACACCAGAGCAAAAGAAAAACCTATACGCTTCTATTGGTTATGATTCACAAGAAGAATCGACTGTCATTGTCCCTAAAAATGTAAGTAGAACTTCAAGAGGGTAATTAACACTGAAATACCTAACTCTGTGATATGTGCCAGTATGTTAAATTTAGAATCAACTTTACGCTGATGAATGGAAAGCTTCTGCTGAAAGATCTTGGCTTGAAGGACATAATTTTTGGCCAATTTGAGAACCTTGGAATCAGCGTAGATGTCCGCAAGGGTTCATTCTCGGTTTGTGCAACCTTTATCTCTTCTAGAACAGACGATGTTGTTCTTACTTGTAGTGTTTCGTTTTTCGTCTGCATCATATTTCTCCTTCTAGTTGGCAGCCAGCTTGGGCAGCGTGGCAGTATTTGATAGAAATACACCAAATACACAGTTTCCATGTCTCATCTCCCCTTCCAAGCAACGCAGGAAGATGAAAGAAAAGGCACAGGCTGAAGAAGGCAGCCCAAGCATCTTTTCTGCGTATTTTGATTTAAAGCCTCCAGATAAGCCGGACCTCGATTTTGCACTTAGACTTAAGCTGGGTGCGCTCGAAGTGGTGATCCCGCCTCGAGTTATTGGCCGTGTGGGTATGTAAATCGGAGGGAGGGATACATACAGGAGAGCAAAGAGCAGAGAGCAACATATCTAACTAAATTGTTTGATTAGTATCTTTCTTTGTGGATAAGATACTGTCTGACTTGAAGGATCTACGTACTGCGGCCCAGAGGAAACTGCAAGCCTTGAAAAGTGCTACCAAATCACAACTTATGCAGCTCTTCTCCAATCGCCTGGTGTTCACAATTGACGTAGATGCACATGTACTTTGTACCAGTAGAGGCCAAATTGTTGATGATTTAAACTAATACATTTTTTTTTTTTACTTTAGGCTCCCTTACTTATCTGGCCTCAAAATTTTCAGGACAAAAATTCTACAGTGCTCATTGGAGATTTGGGCAAAATCAATTTCTCAACGGTTGTAAGGCCAGGCCAACTCCCTCAAGGAGACAAACAAGTTCAAGAAGAAGACTTTTATGAAAAGTTCAACATAAATCTGTCTTCGCTGCAGGTTGTAACATCATCAAGATTGATGCTAAAAATATATTTGTAATCTTATTTCTTTCTTCGTGAACTTGATGTCATGACAGGTTCTCCTCACCCCTTTCTCTTCAAACTGGAGATCTGCTCTGCGAGTAAGTATTGCCATAAGCTCTTTAACATATCTCACCTAAAGTACTAACTTCACATAGAAAAAGCGCAGAGAGGCAGTTTATGATGAGGAACAAATGCACTTGGTCGAAAAATTTGATATTCATCTCTCTTTGGGAGTTTGCAAAGTTCTCTATGGTCCAGAACTTGCGAGAGTCTTGTGAGTCACCACAGTTCCTTTCTGTTCTATGTGATTATTAGTGAAGGTTTATTTTTTTTTCTTCAAAACAGGCTCATCGTAAACCTTCCTTCACTACGTTTATACCTATCGCCATCTCGGCTTGTAATTCTTATTGGAATGGTGCTTCAACTCGTGGATGACCTGGATGAAACCTTGCATTTAGACCCAGAAGATGCTTTGATGGACCGAGAAGAAAAGTTTTATATCGTTGCGGCCAGAAAAAAACAAAGGAGAAAAAGTCCTGCAGATAAGCTGAGAGATAAAATACTAGAAGTTAGATTTTCAGTACCAAAGGCATCTCTTATGCTGAAAAGTACACTTTTAGGAGAAAAGGAAACCAATATAGTGAATGTACGTAACTTCTCCACAACTCCTTGCTTTCATATTTTCAGAATTCCTGTGAGTAATTCTATTTTATATTCTGTCTGTTTCACAGATTCAGCTGGCAGGGTTGGCTGGTGAGTTTGTGTACCGTAAGTTTGATATTGCTCTATTTGTTGGCCTTCACAATCTTTCTATAAAAGATTTGCTCCAGGTACGAACCTCTCATCATGTTGAGTTACAATGTTGTGTCTCACTTAAAAGAATCTTTTTTTGCAATAGCAATGGGGGCCCGACTTTCGCTATTTGGCCACATCAAAGCCAATCACTTTACCCTCCCAATCCAAAATGGAGCCTTTGGTGGATGCGAAGGGAAAAGGACGCTTATCCAATGAAGAGAACGGAAAACCAGATCAAACAGACCTGATTAAAGCATATTTTTTTATGATCAAGGAGGTAGTTATGGAGTACAAATATTGCAAGCAATCATTTAAAGACATATATATCTATGAACTGACTGCAATTTTTGGTTTAAGCATTCACCTGAGTACGAGAAGATAGATAGTATGTTGCACATAATTGCAAATTCATTTCATCTGATGGTAAATCGAGAAACTGTCGTGTCTGTGCTTAAAGCCATCGACATCTTTATGAACCACTTGTAAGCTTCATTTTTTCTGATTGCACGAACTGGATTTCTGTTCCATTTAGGTTATTCACTTTTGTTTCATCTCTTTAGTAATCCCATGTTTGATGAGAGAAAAGAGCGCAGAGCAAAGTTGATAGCTTCCGGGCTTATAAAACCTCCCCCAATTGTGCCAGGTAAATGCACAAATCCCGCGACTGATTCTACTCTTTACTGATTACATATTTCATAGATGAGTCTGTACATGCACATCCTCACACAGCAACTGAAGACAAGGCTAAACAAACGATCATTTTTAAGGTAGACACTGCTCGCGTATGGCTGTGGAAGCATAAATTAATGTTTGATTCACAATAATAGTTAACTGCCTCGTTAAACCAAGTCAGCTTGACATTAAACAACGAAAGTAAAAAGTTGGCTCTTTGCACATTTAGCGGTTCCACTTTGCAACTTAGTGTATATGACAATAGTACTAAATCAATTAAGGTACCTTCTTATTTCTTTGCCTTCCATTCTCAAATATGGTATGCATAATATTGTTCTTTGCTTCACTAGGCAATATTAGGCAATATTGATGTGTATGATTTAACACCGCGTGTATTGTATCCTCATATTGTCGAAATTCGAGGAGAGAAACTAGTGGAATTTACCCTAGAAACATTTGCAAGGGATAACAACTTCCCTGGCTACGATTCACTCATCCGTATCCTTTACTTTCAGCAAGCTACACTTTCAATGGTTTCCTTCCTGTGTAACTATGTATCAAATTTCTTAACAAATGCAAAAGGTGTTCGCGTGAATACTGTGCGGTGGGTGGCATTGCAGGGATTTGTAGCAAAGATAGCCCAATATATGAGAGAATTTCAGGTAATGCACTCTCTGCTCTCTGAAGCAGCGAACAAAGTGGCACAGGCTGCTTCTGACGCAGTAGAAAATCTTCGGCAAAATGGTATTCTCCTTTTTTTTGCATTCCTGTTTTTACTTTAATAACCAAAATAGTTATATACTATTATCTGATAACAGTGATCAAATATGAAGTCGTTGTAAACAATCCGCAACTTGTCATCCCCAAAAACTCTAACTCGACAGAAGTGGCCATTGCTGATTTAGGGCAGATTTCAATCTTTAATCAGTTACAAACGGTACCGAAATTGCAACAACAATTTTTTTATAATATTATATAAAAAAAATACAAGAGTCGCTCTAAAATTTATATAATTTTTATGACCTTGCCKACAGCCTGTGGAAARTATTTCTATTTCTATATCGTCAATGAAATTGTGTTGCACAACAAATGAAGTACCAGAATCAAGCCCTAATTATCAAGTAGTGAAAGATATTGATGCCATTCTTGAGCTGCAGCGTGCAATTGATGATCCCACCTTCAGCCATCCTGAACTCAAGGTAAACTTGAAACATTTAAAATAATATTAATAACAAAAGCTCATGCCTATTATTATTATTATTACTATATTACTTCGTGCAGATATCGGGTCATGTTTCCGGGTTTGATTTGACTCTGACCGAATCACAATTCAATATGCTGCTGGGCATATACAAAGAAAATATGACCGAGGGGCCACACATGACAGATTCTGAGTGTACATAGTCTTGCCCTTGCATTTCCACCATTTGAATCATTAATTAGTTTGTTRTRTACAGTAAGCCATGTAGAAGTAAAAGAAAAGACCACGGTGGACTCCACAGCACCCCCAAAGCAGAAGAAAGAAGCTGAACCTCATGTCACTCTTCAAATTTCTATCTCATTGGGCAGGCTTGCTCTTGAACTCACCCGCGATGCCGTTATTAACCCTATGTATGGCGACCTTGCGTTCTTCATTCTGATTTTAGTTCTTTGCTAATAATTTTACTCGCCAACAGCTCATTTTTGAAGTCAGATAATGTGGAATCTGTTGTACGGCTCGGCATGGAAAAGCTACAGCTTCTGGTCATTCTCCTGTCTAATGATTCGATTGTGGTATAATATAACATACTTGGTCAAATTATAGTATAAGTTAGCTTTAAGATAATAATCACTTGCATATTGTTCTTTCTCTATTAGACCGAGTTTTCTGCCACAAAAGCAGCGCTGACAGATATGCGATCCACAAATAATTGCTTTAGGGTAACTTTTAACTGGCCGGCATATCGTGTGTTGTTCGCTATTTCTTAAATTAATTTATTATTATGGCGTACAGCATTTGTTAAGCACAGATCATAGTGATGATCTTCTGCTTACTCCAAGTGACAGCTTTGAGGACAGCAATGAAAAAGGCAAAGAAAAAGAAACCATGGAGGAGGTATTGACCATTTATAATCCAAATTCGTAAATGAAATTCACCCCAAAATCTTTTTCATAACAATAATTCTATAGGGAAAAGGGGATACATTCAAAAAGAAACAGAAGACGTTTAAAAATCTGCTGCAAAGATTGTCCTCCGAACACGAAAAAAGAGGTAGCTCTGGAAGAGCATCTAGGCAACGGTAAAGTTATAGCATATTTGAGGCCAGATGTAGCAATCTAATTAATCACTTGTCTTCTCTAAATAGCCAAGTTGTGGTTAATTATGTCCGAAGACCGGATGGTGAACAAAAAGTTGGTGCCCACCTTGTTTACACATTTTACAATCCTTGTACACATTCTCCATTTGCCAACATACAGATCCTCATCATAATTTAGGTTTCTGTAGAGCTATACAGACCACGTGGCATTGTTGTTGCTGATGCCGTTTATGCTATTAAGGTTTTTCTCACAAACAGTACAATTGTACTCAAAAGTCTTTCATGCCCCAACCATCTAAATCACCATATGTATTCAGACTTTCATTATGCAACGCGTTTATGAGCTTGGTTCAATTAATGAGGGCAGACCGAAGACTACGCTCCCTTCACAACGCTCTATCACCTCAGAACGCTTACAGGTATTACCACATGGACCTGCATATAATATAAAATTGCTTATTACCGGCACAAACGTACACAGGTTTGCTTGTTTGTCAAGTCGCCAGAGCTGTATTTTGTGGAAGATCATACACGCAAGGACACAACTAAGGTGCTCGTGCGCACAGACATATACTATCGCTACTTAAGTGATACCCATATTGAGAATATGACTTCAGCCCAGTCCTTGCTATTTGAGCGCTTCCAAATATCAAAGAGCTCCCAGCTGAATGTATGTCAAACATCTTATTCCTATTTTCTCTCCTTTGGACACCTTTATGTGGCTGAATCATTTCATATTGCCAGGAGAAAAATGCGGAGGAACTGATGTTGCCACCAATCGATCTTTCTTTTAATTACGAACGGATCGGACCACGTCTCGATGTCTTTGTCCATGTAGATCCAATCGATATAACTTTCTCCTATCAGGCAAGTTTCTATGCCTTAATTTGATTTATTTTCTTATCTAATGCTCTCATTATACAAATGTAGGACTACAAACTATTGAGCAGAGTCATCATGACTCTCTCACCCCCTGCTGAACCACAAAATGCAGGTATATTGACTACAAGATTAGTGTAATATGCTGTAAAGAGGTCGATTTCTGATAATTTCATGTGTTTTTCCTAAATAGATGGTGTGTCTGGAAGCTCACGTGGGTCTGAGTTCTCACTGACCAGTGGTTTTGCTGTGGTTTCAGAAGAAGACGCTGATGATGATGATGCTATGACTGCTGAGCCAGACAGCGAATTGCCACGATCACTGCAAGACATACCCCTCATTAAACAAACTGTACGTATTTAATTTTGCTCCTTTTCCGATGGTGTGTAAACAACACATAACAGCTGATTCTAATTTCTCTCTATCAGATCAACGTTCAAATTGGCAAGATGCGCCTACTCTTCATAAATGATTGCAAAGAAGTTGTGCCACTGTTGGAAGCCAGCATTAGCAGCATATCGGCAAGGCTAACAAGCATCTCACCCAAGGTAAGAGATTCGGAAAAATATGACATTTACCAAACGTGTACTTAAGATGAACCTTTTGTATCTGTATAGATTGACGGAACGATGTATTTCAAATTGCGGGCGCAATATTATAACGTGCCCAATGCCAAATGGGAGCCTGTGATAGACCCTTGGGCTTGCCAAATTGATGTTTGTGTCCTTTATCTTCTTCTCTTCTTGTAGTTATTCTTACATTGGCCACCAACAGATTCAAGATACATCGATCATTCGGTTGGAAGGGCTTGATTCCTTGAACATCAATATCACCAAAGCATTCTTTGATACAATGGACTCAACGATAGAAACGTGGAAGGTGCATCATGACATAGTGCGTCATGACATATCCGGTAGATGTGTGTGTTAATACTTTCTATTTATGCAGGAGGATATTGGCACCATCTCCGATGTAGCATTGGCCCGTGAAAAGGCAGAAAAGAGAAAGAGCTTTTCAGCACTCTTTTTATCAAATAATACGGAACAAAACATCAAGTGGTGGTTCCCTGTACGTACAAACATTAACCTTAACTTGATGTTATTGCTCGGACTTAATCTTCCTCTTACAGCATAAGCAGGAAGCAGGAGAAATTACCAAAACTAAACTACGCCCAGGGACAGTTATACCCCTGAGCGACGAGCTTTATAAGGTGCTCACCACTTAATGTCATTCATTCCAGTAATGTGAACAATATGTTTATATTTCTTTTAAGACCAACGAGACTATCAGTGGCGGCACAAAGTACTCTAACGAAAGACAGCGAACTCTTGCAATAGAGTTGTACAAATTTCCCGATTTTATTACAATTACCAATTTGCCACTACATAAAGTAGGCAGGTATCTTGTACCACTGCTCCCAGAACACGTTAGGGACCAAGTTTATGCTATTTATGAGGTAATTGTTTGTCAGTTTTGAAAAAGATGTTTCATCTTATCCTTATAATTGTACTTTATTTGCGCAGGTAGCACTGGTAGATGGCAGTAAAGTACTCACTTTGAGATCGAATATATTAATACGCAATGAGACATCGCTCCCTTTAAATATGCAAGTGCTTCGAGAACACACAAGCAAACTCCATGAGATGCCAACTTTGCGTATGGACTTCTCTAGTTCAATCTCGCTGATGGCGATCACTAAATAAGCGTTTTTTTTTTTTTTTTTTGCTCCACAGAACCGTTTTCTTCCCAGCCTGTACCTATCTGGCCTCCTCTTACCCGCGCCAACAGTATCTGGTTCCGTCCTTCTGATCCAGGACTGAATTGGTCAGAAATACCCATCAACTGGTAAGCACTGCCCCCATTCTTATTTTTCTCCATTAATACCGATTAACTAAATCTTGTATTCCAGTAACGACTTGCATAGTAGTAGCTGTATCCTTAAATGTCCACCTTCCGAAGCTAATTCACAAGTTCACTTCTTGGCAGTGTGTGTTCAGAAACAGACAAAGCCTAATACCAAGTAATGTCATTTAATATAGTTGTCAGGTTTTTTTTTTGGATGTTTCTAACAACAACGGCATCAGGGAGTCTGCCGAAGGTGATCACATAATAATAGTGTCAGCGCCATTGATTCTCGAGAATGTGCTTTTATGCGATATGGAGTATGCGCTTGTGGATGCTTTGGCAGGTGAACAAAAGAAGGGACACCTAGCCCGAGGGGATCAGGTAAACATCAACTTCTGCTTTTTAGCATTCACCTGTTCGTAAGTTAATATTAGAACGCAGATATCCATATATAACCTCGATGTGTCTGGAGATCTCAAAATTACGATAGCTATACCTGGTGAGTATTTATTGGTGAAGTTCTTTTCTACGCTCTCTAGGTTTCTTGAAGATTTGCTCAAATTCTGTTTTTCGTATTGCTTGTTGTTCTTTAGGTTACAAGCGCAGTACCCTTGTTCCTATTACGGGAGCCCATGTTGCAAAAAAAATAGAACTGCCTCCATCACGCTCAAATTCGCCTAACCTTTACATCAACTTGCATAACAGGTACGTAATATAAATTACTATTTGATTGTATGATTATGTGCTCATTTTCCTTTCAGAGTGAACGCACGAGGTGTGCGCAAGATTTCTGTATATGCGCAATTTTGGATGCTCAACCATACAGGCATGCCACTTGCATGTAAACAGATACCAAACGACCCCAAGGATGTTTTTGAATACAAGGTGCTGGTTGCATTATGTTAAAAAATCTAGCTTTGACGGTTAATGAGGACATGTACAAATTCTCAAACTTTGTATCGCAGGTATCACGAAGGTGGGCACAACTACACCAGTTGGACCCAAAGGATTGGTATGGAGAAAATGGAGAGCAGTTTGGCCAGGGTGAAGCTTTCAATGCGTTGGCTGCTCCAACCATGTTTGCCTACCACAAGCGTGATATCGCTGGCAACAAAGTGTCCTTAAAAATTGCAGATTCTTGTTGGTCCAAGGTATAATTGTTATATGTCTCTTTCAGTTCTTATTTCTTATTGCTGTAGTGTAACGCCACTTTTTCTACTATTTCTAGCCATTCAGCTTAGAAACAGCAGGTACAGCTGGGGTGTTAGAAATTGAAGACACAAAACCAAGGATGATTCATTTTGAAGTTGGTGTTGAAATTGATTTTGCCCCATCCAAGGCAACCTGCCCCTCTTCTCTTTCCCTCTATCTTCTTATGCTGATTATTTTTGTGGTCAAAATGTAGTTTGGGCGCACAAAGGTTGTAACAGTTTCTCCACGCTACATGCTTGTGAATCACATGGACACCCCTCTCTGGTATCGTCAGAACAAGGTATTTATCTGGACTTCGTTAGTACGAATTATTAAGTGCAACACTTTGCCTATTCCTTATAATTACTTTGGTTACTCATTATAGGTGAGTAGTAGTATGGATAAGTTGATATTGCCTCCACACTCGCGCTTGCCCTTCCATTGGCTGGACAACCCAAAAAAGGATTCGCGCGAAATCTGTTTGTGTCGTGGTGATGGATGGACATGGTGAGGCCAAAATTCTGGTGTTCCTTAATGTATTATTCTTACCAGTCTCTCTCTCTCTCTCTCTGACAGGACTTTTCCACTTTGTGTGGACACTGTGGGCACAATGG
Source organism: Acanthamoeba comandoni (assembly GCA_002025285.1). Classification (NCBI taxonomy): domain Eukaryota; phylum Discosea; order Longamoebia; family Acanthamoebidae; genus Acanthamoeba; species Acanthamoeba comandoni. The sequence goes on along the minus strand of MRZZ01000272.1, from coordinate 5,389 downwards.
CAATAAAACATCGATCGCAACATGGAGAAGTATGGCATATGAAGTTTGAAGTGAAACTAGAGAATGCAACCTGTTTCCTCATATTCCATGGCGAAGAGAAGACACCCCCATACAAAATAACCAACTTGACACAACACACGGTGCTTGTTCATCAAAAGGTAAGCCATTGTTTATTCTGAGATCATACAATATAAGAATTCAAATCTTATGCGCGCTTCTCGTTACATACTCTTAGTCTTGTGGTATTCCGCAACCTCTGATCGCTGTAGATACTGCCGTTCCATACTGCTGGGATGCCCCCTCAAGAGTCCGTACAGCTTCTATATTTTAGCAACTTATAGATTGACACCACCTAACACTATGTTTAACAGAAACATGATTTGACCGTGGAGATAGAGGATATTGGCTTTTCTCGGAGTTATAATCTAGATCAAATAAAGCAGCACAAACCGAGGCGTACTCTTTCAGTGGGATCATCTCATTCTCGAGAGACCATAATCCTAGCCGAGGTAAGCATACAGTGAGTTGTGAGTTTTCAAATTTTTTATCGCTAACCCTTAATTTGCTGTCAAGGTATTCATGGATGGACCAACACCCCATTTGAGGATAATTGACTGTAACAAATTTCCACAAGCGTGCCAGAGGCGCATCTCTAATGATTCGGCAGCAGTTTTACAGGCAAGCCTTGTGCACTCAAAATCAAACTGTAATATGCGACTATTTATTAACGATTGTTCGTTTACAGGACAGAATTGCAAGTAAGCCCTCAACGAAGATTACGTTGGATCTTAAGCAAGGAATTGGAATTTCCTTCATTGATGCCACCCCACAAGTACCAATAATAGCAATCTCATCTGTGTATTTGTTTAAAATTTCTTTGCTATGGGTGAGATACTTAACATGTTCCTCTACAATGTCCAGGAAATTATGAATGTTACAATTAGATCTATTATCTTTGAGCGTTGTACTTCAGAGGCATATGGGGCAGAGTATATGCATTTTTCTATTCATGAGTTCCAGGTTAGCAGTCTCCTCCCTTTTACAGGCTTGCATCTAAGCAACGATGTTGTAACTATTACTCTGCCAAAATCAGGTCGATAACATGCTTTATACAACTCCATTTCCAATCGTGCTCTACAAGGACCAAAATCAATCACCGTTCATAGACGCAATTGCCATTAAGAAAACAACAACCATCAATAATCAGGATATCTCTAATGTTGCCCATTACAAAGCGGCTGAAATATCAATGAGCGAAGTGGATGTCGCTCTAGAAGAGCTTTTTATATTGAAATTACTGAATTTCATGAACCTAAATATCATGAATTGGGGGAAGAGCGAGGCTACTATTGAACAAGTCATTTCTCCGTAAGCACTTTCCCTCTGTTTAACAACCAGTTTGTTTTTCCCACATATCTGACGGTGGAACGACAGGAACAAGCTGAACCAACTTGCCCTTCCTTCTGCTACAACTGAGTCAAAGAAGCTCTACTTCGAAAAGCTGATCATCAACCCCATAGCACTTCGTCTCAGTTTCTGTACTATGCCAACTGCGCCGGATGAATATCCTTTTCACGCCATGCACACATTTCTCTTCTGTTTGGTTGTTTTTTATGTTCGTTTTGAAATTCCCTAACTCTAGCTCAAGGATAACCCTATTCGATGGGCATTTGGTGCAATAGGATTTGGCATCAAGGTTCCAAACATTGATCGTGCCCCTATTAAGCTAAATTACCTGAGCATTGTGCATCCCTTCATTACTAAAGATGAACTCGTCCACAGAATTGGCTCTCACTATATCCGCCAGGCCATACGAGAGGTAAACCCATGGCTTCCTCATCCTAGTATTGCAGTCTGCTAAAATTCTACACTTGTGTGGGATAGGCCTATAAGGTGCTTGGCTCGTTTGATATCCTGGGCAATCCAGTATCTTTCCTGAGCAATTTGGGGACAGGAGTGAAGGACTTCGTTTACCAGCCCATACATGCACTTTCCAATAACCCTAAAGACCTTGGTGCCGGACTCTCCAAGGTTAGATGGCTGCCAATCCAAATACGGCAGTTTTTTCCCCCTCATATAGCCATATATGTATTGACTTGCGCCTTTCATTCAATATAGGGCACATCTTCGTTGATGAAAAACTCGATGGTTGGAGTGAGCAACAGCTTGAGCAAAGTAACAGGAACTTTTGCAAAGGGTGTATCTAAGGTAATATAGAAAATTACTGCTTTTTTTTGACTGTTTATTTGTTGCTTTGCACCAGCTCACCTAATGCTGAGCGTGTTGATTTTCTGTTTGCCAGTTATCGTGTAATCAGCAGTATGAAGAAGAGCGGATTCAGCGCATCAATCAGCAGCCATCAAACTTGTCAGAAGGCTTTCTGCAGGGTGCCAGAAACTTTGGAAGAGACGTTGCAAGCGGCGTGGCAGGAGTTTTCGTACATCTCCTGCTCCCTTAGTATCTCTTGCTTTCTGCTCTCCCTCTCTTACGCACACAACAATAGGTGGATCCCATTGTTGGAGCAACACGTAAGGCACCAGATGGGAGCACTCATTTCTCTCCGACCGGTTTGGCCAAAGGCATAGCCTCGGGAGTTCTAGGGTACATAGATATATGACACAATGAATTTTCCTCTGTTCTTAACATGATCCCACTTACCTTTTCTACTTTTTTTTATGATGTTTCTCCAGAGTGGGAGTAAAGCCGATGGTGGGAGTGCTGGACACAATGACGAAGACAGCCCAGGGAGCGCGCAATCAGGCAGACTCATCACTTGTTCATGCAAGGAGGCGTGTTCGTTATCCCCGCTATCTTGGACAAGACAAAGTAATTGTGGTAAGTATAACTATAGTTCCTCGATCAGCTCTCTCTCTCTCTCTCTCTCTTAAATTTCTGCTAGCTTACAACAAACGACCATCCTCTAATTGATGTTCTGTGTCCACTCTAACGTTTTTAATTCCCACTCTCCTCTTTACTATTCTTTACGATGCTTGCTATGCGTTCAGCCCTACAGTGAATGGAAGTCACGGGGCCAATTTATCTTGTACACACTCAAAGGAGGCGCCTACCAAAGCGAGTGGTACCGCTTCCACGAGTCCTTTGAGGACCTTTCTGCCATTCTCTTGGTTTCTAACAAGTAAGCAAATAAGACATCAGTAACACCTCTTTTTCATTGGGGTCTAGTTCGACCTTGCCTTGCTTACTTTATGAGCCCTTTGCTCTCTTTCTTTCTTTTCGCCAGGTCAGTTATATGGGTGACCTGTGAAGACGACTCTAAGTTCAAGCAAGAGTGGCGCATTAAACTTGAACGTACTGTCTCTCAGCTCTGTTTTCTCATCTACACAGCTTTAATTGATTATTTCAAAAAACCAAACAGACCTGAAGGCAGAAGGCTCAATCGAAAGGGTAGAAGGCACGGGCCTGCGGCTGCATGTGACGGGCAAGAAGCCCACAGTCAACCTCAGCTACACGTCCTTCTCTCTGCCAGCCCCCTCTTCGGCCCAGAACCTCCTTCAGAAGGAGTCCAGAACTGTGCCCATCCCAAACAAGCAGCTCATGGACGAGATCTACGATGCCATCGAGGAGACCCTCGCTGACGAGGTCCTAGGCGAGCACAAGTGGGACGAAATCTATGCCTACCAGTAGAAAAGAAAGAGGCCAAGCAGCCAAGATTGATGCTTAGATTGATTGATCAAGCAAGCTAAGCTCAGCTCACTTTCCTACTTTTGTCATGATCATCATCATCTTGAGTTCATGATGACACCACATCGTGTGCGATTGATAGATTGATAAAATATCTGCTCACAACGTTAAATTGTAAGTCGTCTAATTCATTTCTTTTAAGTTTATTTTGTTGGCAATTTTTAGCTCCATTGATGCCTTTACAGAGGCAGGAAATTATTCCGATTTATTTATGGTAAAATATTAAAAATCGCCATTTTAGGGGAAGCAAATCCTCTTATTTCCGGGCATGTAACAAGAGTCGCCAAAACCGATCAAAAACCGGGAATTCGACCATCAATGTCTGGAAATTTCCGCCATTTGAGATGTTCCGTGGGTAGTACGCAGGAAACAGCCAGCACGATTGAGGGATCGGCCATGGATGGCAACACTCCAATCAACGATCACACCCTCAGAGATGGGTCACGCAGATGGTCTCTCTCACACACACACATGTGTGGTCAGTCCTCCATCTTCCTTCTTCTTCTTCTTCCTTCTAGTTGTTGTTGGCAAAAGAGACATTTCTTCTTTCTTCCACCATCCACTTCATTGAGAGCGAGCGCACAAGAACACGACCATCCCACCACCACCACCTCACTCTAACACTCACGCGCGCGCCACCAATTTATTCCTCACTTACCCCACTTGCCACCACTTCAGACCTGCTCTGCTCTGCTCAGTTCTTCTTCTTCTTCTTCTTTCGTTTGAATTGGGTGTGTGTGTGTTGCTAAATTGCACAGATAAGCAGCACCTCTTTTTTTGGTTTTTCATCAGAGCCGTTTTAGCTTCAAAACCTAGTTCGTTTGTTATATTTGTGAGTGCGTGTGGGTGTGGGTGTGGGTGTGGGTTTGGTGGAAAGATAAGATAAGAAAAGAAAAGAATGCTGCACGTCGTGCCTCAGCGGCCACAGGCGGTGCAAGCAGCAATGACTTGGCCTGGCAGCAGAAACAACAGTTCAAGGCGAAGGCTCTTCGCTGATGACTGCCCACTGCCGCACGAGAAGGAACAAGAGCAAGAGAACTTACTGAGGTGGCTTGAAGAAGAACATGAACAGCTGGTGGAGGCCAAGTGCAGGCGATGGAGTATCAACTTCTTTAATGACGCTCAATGCCATGAAGGTCTTCACGTCGTCCCCTCTTCGGCCATAGACGATTCTGCTCCAAGTGGTGAGGCTGAAGACCAATAGTATTGTATTGTGCCTTCACTTCAACATCAACACCTGAACAGTGCAAACACACACACATACCCATATTTTACATTTGTGATATATCATCAACTCTCCTCATTGACCTCCTCTGTACCATATGAACATATATAACTACAATGACTGTAATATAGATTGTACAAAAACTATAGTTTTATTATTAAATTAAGTTGATAGAGATAGATAGATAGATAGAAAGGTAAGCCAAATCATTGGAATAGAATAAATACCCTGTTCACAAGTTGGGTCACACTTGGTAAATCTTTGTCAAGCACATCTTTGTTCTCAGCTTGGACCACCAAAGGATTATTAATAATTGCTCAATTGGCGCCAAAACTTCACTTCGAAGCCCTCAAGAAATGAATGGCATGAATGTTGCAAAATTTATTTAATTTGCAAAAAAAAGGCAAAAAAAAATATAAATGATTGCACTTTGTTGTTCAATTGTTTGTTTTTCTCTTTCCA
>MRZZ01000262.1:0-12463 GCA_002025285.1 Acanthamoeba comandoni | reverse complement strand
CTTCGACATCATCACTTCTCGTTTCAGGGAGATAGGTAAGAAGACGGTTCAAAAGATAAGATTGATTGGCATGGTGTCCCTATACTAAACCCCACTCTCATGGCACGACTAAACAGTGGAAGGCACGGCAAAGGCCCATAACTGCTTGAGCACAGTTGAGATCGAATCCAGGTACCCAGTGCTCGTCAACACAGCCAAGGAGACGGAGAATGTTGTGCGTGTGGCCACCAAGCTGTTGGGAGAATCCAATGTCGGCGATAAGAATCTGCCCATGCTTGCGGCCGAAGACTTTGCCTATTATGTGGAGAAGGTGCCCGGCTGCTTCTTCTTCTTGGGCGCAGGAGAGGAAGGCAAATTGAACGCAGTCAACCATTCCTCGTCCTTTGAGTTCAACGACAACCTGCTGCCCATCGCAGTTCAGTTTTGGATTCGACTTGTGGAGGACAGACTTGGCGTGTCCTTGTTTTGATCGAAGGGGACGCATGGGCAGTCGTCCCAATCACTCTTAAATTCTCAGAATTTTTTTATTTAAAGAACTTAAAATTGAAAATGTGGATTGTTTTTAGTTTCGTATTATTATTCAGATTAAAAACAAGTCATAAGAATGTAATCCATATCTCCAAACAAAAGTGTTGAGAGTAGAGCAGTTTTAAGCTATTTGTTAGTGATCAAAGCGTGGTTTGCGGTAGAGCTTGAGAAGGAGGGATGAGCAGATGACTGAAATGCTGGAAAGGGCCATCGCCGCGCCGGCCACCATTGGAGGCAAAGGCATCATGATCGCTGGATACAGCACCCCAGCAGCAATTGGCACGGCTGTGAATCCAACAATGTATCAGATCCAGATGTTTGAACATAATTCAATGTATGGTGTTTTCCCTACCTGCAATGTTGTAGCCGAAAGCCCATACGAAGTTAAAACGAATGCGCCAGTAAGTTGTTTTGCTCAGATCTATGGCTGTAATAACATCTCTCAAGTCATTCTTCATTAGAACGATGTTTGCCGTCTCGATGGCCACATCCTGAAGATCAGGGCACAATCAGAAGTCTGAGTTGAGCAGTAACACCTGAATAGGGTAGGAGCAATGAATTACCGTTCCTGAGCCTATCGCTATTCCTGCTTCGGCTTGTGCAAGAGCTGGCGAATCATTAATACCATCACCTACCTGAATGTGTCGTGTCATGAGAACACTATAAGTGTGGAAGAAGATGACAAATGAGAACAAACCATGGCAACTGCGTGGCCTTTAGACTGAAGTTCTTTCACTTTGGCAGCCTTGTTGGCTGGCAGGACCTCAGCAAACACGCAATCTATTCCAACTTCAGAAGCAATGGCATGAGCTGTACGCTGGTTGTCTCTATTTAAGGTAACCATGATGAGTGTTATGGCTATGTTGCAATGGGAAGGACATAGACGGTAACCAATTACCCAGTGACCATCCAGACTTCAATGTTCATATTTTTCAGCATTTTAACAATCATGGGTGCTTCAGGCTTTATGGTATCTGCTACAGCCACAGCTCCTACAAGGCCACGCTTCTCCTCTGGAGAGAAACTTTAGTTATTGATATAAATTAATTGTTAGAAGCTTGGTCTCAGGTACCTTTCTCTAAGGCCACAAGCATGCATGTTTTGCCCTGCTTTTCCAGTGAAGATGCAAACGTTTCAACCTTGGGACTTAGGGAGAACTCATTGTCGTTCATCCATAGTCTATTTCCAATCAACACCTGATATCCACTGATCTCGCATCTCATCCTGTATATATCATAGGAAGCCATATGATGAGAAAATTAAATTGTCTATTCTCTTTTTATAATAGGAAGATACCCTTTGCCAGATTCTGCATGAAAATTCGAAGGCAGTTCCAGTCCTTTCTGTTTTTCATTCTCCTTGCTTGCAAAATAGTCCCTGCAGTAATTGTAGATGGCCTTCCCCAGAGGGTGCTCACTTCCACTCTCGGCAGAACCTTAATTCGTTACGGTTAGCGTGATAAAGTCATCTTTTCGTCAAAATTCGCATTACCAATGAGGGCAAGGAACTCGTTCTCATCAATGCTCAGAGAATCACTGTCAAAGAGTTGTACGTCTGTAACGACAGGTCTACCATGAGTCAGGGTGCCGGTCTTGTCGAATGCGATAGCAGTAATCTTGTGTGCCATCTCCAGTGCCTCTCCGCCTTCGAAGTAAATCATGTGAGTATTAGAATTTCCAACTATGTGATAGGAAATTACCTTTTATGAGAATTCCATGTCTTGCTCCAAGTCCTGTGCCTACCATCACAGCAGTTGGTGTGGCCAATCCCAGAGAGCACGGACATGCGATTACCTTTATCGAAACACATTAATTCGGTTATAGGCTACCAATACTCGGAAAGCAGGAACAACATACCACCACAGTGAGGGCAAAGAGGAAAGAGAAGAGGAATGGATCAGTTCCATCTGTGCGCCAGTCACTTGGGATGACAGTCATGCTCAGAGAAAACCAAACTATTTGCGAGTAATTAGATTTTTGATAGTGAAACAAGAAGTCCTCCATTACCAGAGAAAAGAGTACCGTACCAACAAAAGTGAAGATGGCAATACAAATTATGGCAGGAACAAAGACTGCAGAAATCTTATCTGCAAAAGCCTTTGGAGAACAAAAGTATAAGTTAAACTGGGTTTACACCTATGAAGAGGATGCCTAAATTACTTGTATTGGAGCCTTAGATGTTTGGGCCTGTTCAACCAGCTGCACGATCCTTGCAAGTGCGGTGTCTGAGCCGACACGGGTGGCCTTCATATGGATCATCCCCTGCTGATTGATAGTGCCTCCTGATCTCCCGAAAATGCATGAAATTATTCCAGTCAGTGCCACTAATAAAAACCTCTAGGGTCATGTCGCTTACCAATAAGGTCATCCCCAATGGTCTTGCTAACGGGAAAAGCTTCCCCTGTGATCATCGACTCATCTACAGAAGTTTTTCCATAGACAACCTTGCCATCTACAGGGATGTGCTCTCCAGGCACCACCTTCAGGATATCACCTGTACAGTTTATATGAGCAGGAGCATAGTTATGAGTGGTTAAGACTATCATTACCCTTCTGAACAAGGTGGACGTCTATTTCTTCTTCACTTGTGACCTCATGGCCAGCCTCCTCACCTTTCAGTCCTTTCTCACCCTTGTAAGAGAGGAAAAATTGAACACGCTGTTGTTTCACATGGGAAAGAAAGAATTCATATAATACAGGGTATCAATACGTTTTCATCAATGGTCAGCAGAATGGCAGTCTTGGCCTGAAGGGACAACAGTTTTGTGATGGCTTCAGATGTTTTCCCTTTGGCAATATTTTCTAAATACCTAGTAGATAAGTGAAACAAAATGATATCAGGAACGTTTTGATTAGAAAAACAGTTTAAGAGATCTACTTGCCTTCCTAACATGATAAAGGTAATAAGGAGCACAGAGGTTTCAAAATAAAGGTGGACTTCAAAATTTGTGTCAAATAAGTGAATGATAATGCCCAAGATGGAATAGCCATATGCAGCAGTGGTGCCCAGAACTACAAGCACGTCCATGTTAGCAGACATATGCCTTAAAGCTGAGAAACGAGATTATTAGAACTGTTATAATGCTCATAGAGAATCTGATTGCTCTTGGTGATGCCAAGGAACTTGTGGTGGCCTTACATTTATAACATGAAACATAGAAGCAGGATCCCAGCCAAAATTGTACTGGAGTGGCCAGCAAGAACTGAACTGCTGAGTTGATGGAAAGGCGTGGTATCCAAAAGAAGTCATTGTCAAGCCAATCTTCGGCAGGTTCCACAAGCATATATAGTATCATGCTGTGAGAGTGAGAAGAAGAAATTTCAGGAAATAATTCAATCTGTAAGCGTAATGTATGAACAACCTCTAGCGGAGTCATTACCTAATTATGACAATGGGAACAGCAAAAAAGAGGCTCAAAATGAATCTCAGGCGCCATGTTTTGATCTCTTTGGTCCTTTTTAGAGCTTCTATGTTGTCATCCATTGATGCCAGCTGTGCTTTGTAGGGACCTAATATATACGTGATATAATTTTAAATCATAACACCTTTACTAAAGGTAAGGTGTGGCAAACCTGCATTGTTCACCAGGGCAACCACATCTCTGATACCTAGTTGAGAGCTGTCGTACTCAATCTTTCATATCATCAATTACGGAAAAATAAATTAGTGGTGCCGTCCATTGCCAATGTGACCTTAAGGTAAGTACCTGTGCCTTCTTTGTGATGAGATTGACAGAAGCCTTATGAATCCCAGTGCTTTTTCTCAGAGTATTTTCAATTGAGCTCACACAAGCAGCGCAGCTCATGCCATCAACAATCAAAGTGACTTTGCCTTCTACGTTTCTATTGTTTAGAAGATTAATGTCAATTCTTTGTGGTGAAGATATTGTTTGCATAGCTCAATGGTACTTCTCAATTATTGAAGCCTCAAATCCCAATTCCTCAATTGCTTCTTTGATATTATTATCATCCAACTGCGTTTGTACGTATTCCACCTCAGCCTGCTCTGTCATCAGATTTACTGTCGCTTTGACCACCTTGTTGTTTGACATAACTGTTATGTAGAGCTACAAGTAAAGAGAACTTTGGAGCTTACCCCTTTCATGCTATTGAGGTAATTCTCAATCATGGCAACGCAGGAGGCACAGGTCATTCCTTTCACATGGACACAGAACATTAGTTGAGTGGAAATTGCAAGATGGTGCCAATTTTGGAGGGCAAGCACCTGTAACAAGAAAATAAGAGGTAACAATTGTTTCATTTTCGGACAGATTCTGGATGTCATCTTTGATCTCATCTTGCTCTTGCTCCTCGGGTTCAGAAGACTCCTGAAGCAAGAATAAATCAAAACTGTTGTTGTGGTCTCTTTTCAGCAGTGTTACTCTCTTCTCTCTTCTCTTCTCTTATTAGAAGTGTGGAGAAATACCTTCTGGTTTTCTTGTTCCTCATTCAAATCTACCAAATATTGAATTAGCTCTTGGTCTTCAGACTGTGAGACTTGAAATCCTAATTCCTCTGCAGCTTCTACTAATTCTTTAATCAATTTCTTGGTCTCTTTCCTTTCTATTTCATCCAGTCCTTTTTCTTCGTCAAGCCTCATACTCTTTTTGTTGCTACGCCTTTCAAAAGCGTCTACAATCACTATGGCAGCCTTCTTTTCCAGGCTTACTGTAACTGACTTGACTCCTTTCACTGTAGAAGGGGGAAAAAAGAGATTAACATAATAGAAATACTGTGAACCTAAGCTAGTGACAAACAACCGCCTGACCTGATGAAAACGCATTAGTGACCATTCCTGTGCAGCTGCTACAAACCATTCCCTCAACGTTGAGACAAATCTCTTTTCTTCCAGCATCTCCTTTCGTTTCACCAGCGAGAAACGGTGTGAGAATCTCAGGGTCTGAAGACTCGGTCACAATGAAGCCAAGCTCTTCTAAATTGTCTATTATAACCTTGACAAAGGCCTTGGTCTTATTTGCAATAGCTTCTTGGTTGTCTAAGCGAAAAAAAAAGAATAAAGAGATTAAAAGGACGTCATTGATTGAAATGCTGCACAAGTAACTCTATGCTCTTTTTTTTTTTTCTTAAAGGGAAGCAGTGGTACCAATTCCATCTACCAGGGCAAGTGCACGACGCTTGTCTATGATGATTCTGGCCGCGTTGGCCTGCAAAACGACATCTACCACTTTGACACCTTTCTTAGGCTGTACCACATTTCTGACCTTCATTACATTGACAAAAATTTTGCAGTAGGTGAGTTCTTGTTCCTAGTTAGTCAACTATTACTTTGCATACCATGATTGCACACCCGCCACATGTCATGCCCACAATGTGCAGATAGATAGACAGTTCCCCCTTTTTGGTCCTCCGTTTAAGGCTGGAGTCACTCGAGGCGTCACTGGAACGACCACAGGCAACACAACAAAGGCAGCGCTGGGCAAAAGCTTCTCGGGATGATTAGATGAGATCAGATCAGTAGATTAGATGAGATTAGCTCTTCCTTTGTGGGAAATGAGCTCTTGAGATCAAAGATTTTACCTGAGTATGATGTGGAGGAGCTTTTGCTTTTTCCAGTGGCAGCAATGGTCTTGGAGCTTTGCTGGGGAATTAGTGGCACAGATTCGCATGCACAGCTTCCACAATCACAACCGCAGCCTCCCTCTTGGTCGCTTGCTTTACTTTGCTTAAGCATCTTCTCTTAGAGCTCTAGGAGATGCAATATAATAATAGTGATTGTTTGTATTTTGTGGCGCAATTAGCACTGCCCATTCAAAACAGATTGCACAATTTGTTGGAAGCATCTTTATTATTTACAAAAGTGAATCTTTGTCTCCCATTACCAAAAAAAAAATGGGTAACAAACCTGAAGCAGTTTTTTTTTTAACTGACAATCCTGTTCTATTTGTGATCAAAAAAGATTACGCGGTGTGCTAACGCCTTGGCCTGCAAAGAATGAAACCACTTTTTGTTGTTTTTTGCTCTTTGGTTGTGCTAACCAACCCACGGTCGACACAAATGATTATTTATCGCCGTTTTTAAATCCGATGTGTGGAATTGGTGGGCCACATTTCATCAGAATTTGATCCTGCCACGCCATTGGTCAGATGGAATCAGCAGTGTCATGGTCGTCATATGTTATCATCGTCCAGATCTTTCTAGACTGTTTTAGGTTCCTTCGGAAAACAACATTTATTCGAGAGAGCAGAGACAATAATAATAAATAAACAATGACAACAATTTAAAGGAGCAACAAACAACAACATGTTGTCAGGGTTTTGTTGCTGACTTTCTTGATTCTATTTCTCCATACTTCTGCACAAATCCAATAAAGGTCAGCCATCCTCCACCTACTCGGACTGTTGGGACACAAGAAGGGGGGAGTGAGCATATAAACTAATCAAAGAAAGGAGAATGAGATGGGACGTGACGTTACCTATGAGCTGCTTTGTGTTAGCCTGTATCTCTAAACGAATTCGCTTTGTTCCAAACTGATAAAATCCTGAAGATATCCTAATGGACCAAAATACAGGAATAAGAAATGGAAAGCAAACAACAAAGAGGGGCACGCCTACCGTTTAAAATTCTTTGGTATGTCCAGAACTGTTTTTGAGAAACCTGTTTTATTGAATTAAATTTAATTTATAATTCCAAGTGAAGGCGAAGAAATGAAAGCTCTGGAAGAATCAAAATGCAAGGTACCTTGTTCTCGAAGAACTTTTGATAATTCCATATCCACTGCATCACTCTAAATCAATCAGAGTACCATTGTTAGCGTTTAGAGAAATTGTATCATTATTGGGAAATACCTTTAATGGTTTGTAGACAATAGACTTGTTAGTCTCAGTAGCGCCATTGGCCAGGTCGATATCACTATATGTGAGAGTGCTAAGTTCCTCACTTCGCCCTTGTGTACGCTCACTTCGGCTAATCTCGCTGCTGCTTGCCCTGGAAATGCCAGAAGAGTTTGTTGCGCTTGTGCCTCTTGGAGAAAGAGAAGTACTTCTTCGCTGGTTGACAGCTCGCGGAGTTTTCTCTGCATGACCATTTCCTCTATCTTGTATAGCATTCTGGTGCGTTCCTTCCCTTGTGTTTTCTTCCATGGTCTGCTCTTGTCCTGAAAGTTTTCCATCCCAAATGGACCTCTCAACTTCATCCTCAGTTCTCCACACAAAATCTTTGAGCTCATCAGGGATCTGTGGCTCATCCAATTCCTCTGACACAAAATTCAATCTTTCCTCTCTATCACTTAAAAATCAAATTTWAGCTTTCCTGTCCTGATGATAAAAACCAAATAAATGAGAACAATATCATTATGGAAAGAGTGGGTGAGCACAGTGAGATACCTCACTGTTGGCTCTTTCTGCTGGAGTCCTATCTTCTACTTCATCATCATCTCCTATTTGGCTTACTGTGCTGTCACTCTTTGGCTCTTCTTCAGCTTCTACTTCTTTTCCTTCAGTTAAATCCTCCATATATTGTTCTGATTGCACATTGTCCCTTCTTATAGGCTCACTATGTAGGTCATTAAATAACTTTGTTTGCAGTTGATTGTGGGCAGCTCCATTTTCTTTTGTCTTGGTGATTGGGGTCAGGTTAGGCGTAGAAAGAGCAGAACGTCGAATGCCATGCTGGAGGGAAGGGTGAGGAGTTTTGGAAGTTGCCAGGAATGAGAGGTTCTCTGGCCCCAAAGAAACATTCAATGAAGAAAACGAAGCGTTTGTCTTGTTCTCACTCAACATATCGTAATCATCTCTAACAGTATCTTGTGTGAATGGTCTTCCTGTTCCTGTGGGATTTCTTACTAACTGACTCTCTCCTGCTTCTTCATTTGTTTTGTCTTTGGGTTTTTCTTTGTCTCTAAGAGCAGAACTTAGCTGAGTGAAACTTCTTTTTGTGAGTTCCAAATTCTCTTTTATCTGCATTAATTTGATATCAGGGCGTTCTGTCACACTGATCACATTAGAGAACCAGTCATAATTATCACCAACAGTTCTTGCCATTTGCTGGATGTTGCTCAGTGCATGGCCATAGGCAAGGGCCCCATTGTCTGTGCTGTTGTTGCCTGCAGGGGTCCCAGAGAGCTCGAATAGACGCGCCAGCTTGGCAGATATACTTTGGCGCTGGTGCATTACTCTTTGAGTCAAGTCTGCACACTGGGCGATAAGTTCTGCTTTTTCTCTGGTGTCAGGTGCTGTCGAAGCTTCATCTTTGAAAGACCGAGATGACTCTCTCGTTGGTGAAGAGGCTGTTTGGGAAGGGAGGGGTGAGGAAGGAATTCAAATCAATGTGGAGGTTACACCACTTCCTGAAAGGGAAGTCCCAGTGTTTTTTGTTGGATTGTTGGGGGGGGGGGGCAAAAACCTGTGTGGGTTGGCTGCATCTTGCAGTCATGCAGCAGAGAGTAGAACACACAAAGGATCACAAAAACAAATGCAAACACAGTGTTGAACGGAGTGGCGGCAGTGACACAGTCACAGAGAGAGAGGGTTAAATATATTTAAGGCAGCGATAATCACATACAGTCTTAATCTTTCCGTATCAGTGCGGAATTATCCATATTAACTCTGCATCTATGGAATGAATGGAAACAAGGAGGAACTACAATAATAAGACTTACATTGTATTATTCCAACTGCAAAAAAAAAACTCTTTGGATAGTGGCCTACTTCAACAACACTAGTTCTTGTTAGACACTGTAGAAGACAAAAACTAAATTTATAAAGTTATTTAACAATTTGATTACATACATAAAAAGCATCCGGCTGCCCGGACTCGAACCAGGAACCAATAGATCGCTATTTTTCAGACTACAGTCTACTGCGCTACCAATTGCGCCACAGCCGGATCACATTCATAATAATTCAAAAATTAAACAAAATTTAAAATTTTATCGCAACATTGCACTAGGAATTTAAAAATTAAAGTGTGCTTTGGTTTGGATCTCAGTTGGCAGTTCGAACTGCTTCGGTATTGGAAAAGAGGAGAAAGCAAGAGGAGCAGGAGGAGTAGGACAAACAATTGGTACCACTTCTCCTTAATATTGAACACAGCAAAATGCTCAAAAACCAATAACACATGTATGTTCTACATTGTTCCTATTTTCTTTTCTTTTTCTTTTGAGCCCTTTCTTTTATAATCTCCTTAACTCCTTTCTTGATTTCACCAGCACCCCACCTTTTCAACTCAGGAGACACAGATCGCTTGACAGATCTCAGAGACAGATATTTAAGGTTTAAACCAAATATAAAACAATTTATATATTGCACATTCAATATTCAAGCAAATATTATTCTGGGAAACCTTGCACGCAAATTTTGCACCTGCACACCACCACCAGCAGCCGCCGCCATCCGTCTCTCCCTCTTGGGCAAGAACACCGTCTTGAGCGCTTTCGCAAGGTGGCCGCCGCTGCACATGGCCAGGACGCCTTCGCAGGTGACCAGATCAGAGCACATCCTAAGGTCCAAACTCTCTAGCTTGGAACACACCGCGAGTCTGGCCAGCCCGTGGGATGTGACCTTCTTGCAATCATAAAGGGACAGCTTGGTGATGGAGTCCCCGAAGAGCGATCCGATGGTGTCCAGGACGGCGTCGTCGACGTTTCGGCAAGAAGAGAAGTGTAAGAGCCGGAGTGGCCCAATCGCGCCTGAGAGGTCCAGCTCACTGCCGCCGCCGCAACGGCTTCTGTCGTGGCACTGTCGCAACAAAGCGCAAATCAGTTCACTCGAGAATTTGCCTTTCGTCACAGACAACGACTCCAACGCGCCACACTGGAACGGCCCAACGAAACGAGTCTCGTCTTTTTTGTTTTTTGTTTTTTGTTTAACAAAAGGGAAAAAAAACAAAGTGAGAAGATGTGTTGTTTAGATTAATGAATTAACTTAATTTAGTGGTGAAGTTTACGATGAACAAGGTGGTTGGGATAACATATGCATGATATGGTTGTCTGTGGTACCTGAAGGATCGTTGTCGTACGCTGGCCCTTCTTCAACGAAGAGACAAAGGGAACGGAGGTTGGCTAAGCCTTCGCACAGGATGGGCAATGTGGCGTCGCCGGCATTACGCATCACCAAGTGCGCCATCATAGGGCAGCCTGACACAACAGCGCAATCAAATAAAATAGGATCAGCTATGATGTTAGTAAATTATTAGAGAATAAAATTACCTTGAGTCAAAGCAACAACATCATCGTCAGCAAACCTCACTTCGCCAGGAACCAAAGATAATAAAGCAATGAACAAGCGTTGGATGCTTGTGCCTTTGCCCACAAAACATCTGCATAAAAGGGATAGCAAGGCGATAAATAAGCCATAAAGAGAGGGAGAGAAAATCTCATGAGGTTGATTTACCTAAGAGCATCCGATGAGGAAACTGTAATAGATAGATCAGAAAGAAGAGGACAACCAGAAAGAAAGAAGCTCAGCGTTTCATTGTCTAACGGTTCAGGGGCATTAGCAAGCGCTAAGATCTTAAGATTGTGACATGTGTTTGATATATGGCGCATGGTTTCTTTTGGTATGGAACAGTTGTTGAAGTGCAATTCTTGAAGTGTAGCCCCACAGTTTGAGGAAGAAAAACTGTTAAAACAAGAACCCGACACGCCAAGACCCATGCCAAATCTTAACCTCTCCAGTTTGGTGCATTTCTCGATTATCTGCTGGCACTCTGTTTAAGAATAAGGCGTTCAGCTAATTGGATTAGACAATGAAATGCAAATGTGTTACCATCATCTGAGAGAAGACCACAACTGCTGAGGTCCAATGCTATGATACGAGAATTAAATGGTCCGTTTGCAATAGCCGTAGCCTAGAGAGAAGAGATTCTATTCAGCCAATTGTCCAGATCTGTAAAAAGATGAGAAAAAACAAATATACCATGTCATGGACAATTTGCTTTTTGTTGAAATTCCAGAGTGCGAGCTCCTGCAGCTTCTCGCAGTGACCTAAAAAAGATGCTATGTAAGTGCCAGCCAGTTTGTGAGAATTCCTGTCCAATTTAAATACCTGTGCAGACAATAAATTATTATTGTTATTCTTATAATATAGTTTGGGTATAGCTTGTAATTATGTTATTTGGTCTGAGTGGGGTAATTACACGAAGCCGGGTTGCCATGTTCAGCTCAATGAGAGCTTGAAGAGCAACTTCAGAAAGCAAGAAAGCTTCTGATATCTCTATGGAGATAAGGCCTGGTAAGTGGGTCAGCATTCCTATGAACACCTCGTCACTCATTGATTTGCAACCCTTTACAACCTGCAAGAGGGGAGCAAAATGAGTGCACATTAAGAAGGAAGGTTCAACACACAACTGTGGAGGGGGGCGGTTACTATTTGTCGCAAGTGAGGAACAACTCGTGCAATCTGTGCAAAGATGGACGTTGTGACAGTCTTGCAACCTGAAAGGTCCAGAGAGGGCAGCAGGGACTCTTCATCAGAGACTGTTTGATCGTATGAGGATGGGTAACGGACGACGAAGGGAAGCAGCGGTGTGATGTCATTGTTGGCCACAAGATCTTTTTGTACAAGATATTGGAATAGTTGCTGACACAGACCAGGAGGCACATGAGCCGCAACCTCAGCAGCAGAGTATTGGCCAAAGTTGTTGCCAACATATTCCAAACAAAGAGAAGCAAGAGACATTATTCTAATGTCGTGCTCCCCTCACTACACACTGCACACCAGCAACGCACACGGAAAAATAAGTTTTCTCCACACACAGTTGTTATTTTTATTATAATTAAATCAAAAACCACCCCCCCCCGCCCACACTAGAAATTCAACGAATTATTTTTTCTCATTGTTGTAGACACTTTTTTACATGTTTTATTTGGAATTTTTTCTTGAAATGTCGACAARATCTTGTCWWCRKTAMRYATTGKGCAWGTCRWYKTKGWGCAGTTTWWGMTGCTTACACTTTGCAGACAATCTGCAATTTGCGAC